>PVIY010005239.1:0-96034 GCA_004026745.1 Myrmecophaga tridactyla
GCTTGTATCTCTGCCTCCTGTCACGTGGAGAGGTCCTCCTTCTCTGCCTCCCGTCATGTCAAGAAAGCTTCCTTTCATCAGCCCTTCTGGGTTCCACTGACTTCCAGCTGCTTCCATTGTGGCCTTTTCCTCCGGCCTCTAGCTTCTCTTTATAAGGCCTCTAGTAATAGGGTCTAGGTTTAAGAAAATGTCTATGTTAATCTACCAGAGTACCCCCAAGGGAGTCCACAGAAGTTGGCTGAGATAATTTGGTGATGAAGAGCTCTCTATACTTTCCAAGAAATCATTGATGACAAGGAATTTATGGTTGGGGGTGGGAGACAGAGGCGAATCATGATATTCCAGAGGGGCTCTGCTGTCAGGAATATCCAAAGGCAGATTTTGTGGAAATCTAGTTCTCCTGCCTGTACCTGGAATGTGGACAATAGCTGGTTTTCAGATTATATGAGATGTATCAGTGGATTCCAATCTCGGGCAAAGTGACCCTGATTTCAAATGTCACACTCTAGTGAAAAAGTATCTGTTAATAAATCAAAAATCTTTATTTTGCTGCCTGCAAATCCAAGTTGCAGGAAGTACTCTTTCAACTTTGCTGATTTTTCAGGCCTAGAATATTGGAAGCTGACAGAACACAGCTCCCTTGCAGACCTATAGCCCTGTGTTGAGACAGACTCACTAGGCCGGGTCTGAATTCAGCCATTAATTGGAAAAATGTCACCCTATTTTTACCCCAAGCCGGTAAACTGAGTAATACTGGGCATGTTTCATTGCACTTTTCCTTGTTTTTGCAGGAGGTAAGGTGAGCAGGCAATACTGCCTCAACCAAGTTCCAATTAATAACTGAAATTTAGCCACGTACAGGATCTTCCTTTTGAGTCCCCTTCGATTGGTATCCCTGCAGGATGCCTATGGATGCAGAGGGTGCAGAGGTGCTGCAGCCCGGCTCGTTCGCTGGGGGAAGTGGCTCTGCAGACCCATAGCCCTGTGTTGGGTTCGGGTCCCTTCTGCTACCTGGGGAATTCCCCTCTGGGATCCGTGTGATCTTTGGTCAGGGCCACTCTGGTCCACTCGAACTTAGGATTTCAGGAAAAGGGGGTGAAATTGCGCACCCCTTCGAGATGTATGCAAGCCGGGAATATTGTCAATTCCCAGAGCTCCATGGACCGAGGTGAGGAGGAGCCGTTTTCTAAGTCACAGAAAGTAAAATTTCCCATTAAACCCTTTTCTCAGGGTAATGCAACTCACTCGATTTTCTGAAATTGAAAAAAATTAAAGAGATTTACTGTCTCCTTCTCTAGGCAATATCTAGTGTATTTTTATATGAAAAAATATCACTCTGTTGGTCACCTCACTTTATTTCATTCATAACCAGGCTTATGCAGCTGTCCTCAACAACAGCCATTTATTTTGTTTTTAAAACAACACTTTTTAATATTTAAAAATAATAAGTGCTTATTGCAGAATATTTGAAAAAGCCCATGTATTTTCAAAGTAAAAATAAGCCAGGTAACTCTTTGCTGTCTGACTTCCAAATGACTACCGGGACAAGGCCTCTCACGTTTCTATTGGGACCAAGCCCAAAGGGGAAACAGCCAACATCTTAAAATGTCCAAACATGGAAAGAAACCCTGCACTGGGCTGCAAGGAGAAAATTAAATTAAATCACAAATAGCTTTTCTGATGGCAGGTACTTAGGAGGAACGTGGCTCATGCAATCATCAAGCCAAACAGAAAATTCATGATACTTCCGTATAATAAGAATTGTAAAACTCCAGGTGGTAAAGTTCTTTGATTATGGGCTGGCATCCTCATAAATTTCAAGCTCCAAATGATTCTCCCTGATAAATATTCTGTGAACAAGCAAACCATGGTGCATTTACTCTCTCCATTTCTTACTTTTGTGGTAAAAGGACTTGGTGACCACAATTAAATGTCACTGAACAAGCAGAATTTGGCAAGAGAACAGATACATGGCTTAGCAAATGGGGTGTGGATGATTCATATTTGAACCTCAGCATGTCTGAGAGTGTAACTATTGGAAGTCTCTAAGGCCCCAAATACACCTGTTACACATCTATGCCACTGCCTCACACTGGGTTCATACAATAGGTCACAATTAATTGATACTTGCAGTCAGACTAATACTAATTTAAAATTTAAAAAGTAGGAATGGAGACTGTGAAATCAGTGTTGATGATGCAATGATAAAAGTGTATTTTCCTAAGTGTATGAATTCCAACTATGCGTGTATCTTTGATTAATTATATTTCCCCTTGCTAAAATATAAGCTCTGTGTGAGTGGAGCATTTCTATTTGTTTTGTTCAGATGCTTGCCCAGTGTCCAGATCAGTGCCTGGCACCTAGCCAATACTCACTAGTGGATGCTGAATGAATGAATGCACTTTACTTGGTTACCAAGCCTGGCAAGACACCAAATCCCTAAAATTAGAGTCTTGAGTAACACTTGATTTATTAAATATTAATAATTCCCACTGCTAAGCACTTATTGGTATGCAAAAAAGAATGTTTTATTTGCCCCATCAAGTTAGCCCTTAAGTGACCCTCACTGTCTATTTCCTACTGTGAGTCTGTGGTGGTTTGAAGCTGTCCATATCCCAGGAAAACAGGTTCTTCAAGTTAATCCAATTCTGTGGGTGTGAAGCGTTGTAAGTAGGACTTTTTGATGCGGCTACTTCAGTTAAGGTGTGACCCATCTCAGTCAGGTGGGTCTTAATTCTGATACTGGAGTCTTTATAAAAAGAATGAAGAGAGAGAGAGAGAGAGGAAAGAAAGTGATGGAAGCAAGAAGCTGACGTCAACAAAACCTGAAGGAGAAGGGAAAGCCCAGGAGATGTCGCCATGTGCGCTGCCATGTGGAGAGGAAATAAGGATCACAGCAGCTTGTCTTCAGGAAGAAAGCATTGTCTTGAGGATGCCTTGGCTTGGATATTTTCCCAGACTCTAACCATAAGCAAATAAATCACCACTGCTCAAGCCGAACCATTTCACGGTTTTTGCTTTGAGCAACCTAGGACACTAAAAACGGAGCCCTACTTTGAAAATCACAGAGCCTGAAACTGTGTTTTAAACCCTTGCTGCACAAAGTCTGGGGACCTCCAGCGAGGGTACCACATGGAAGCTTAATAGAAATGTGGAATCATGGAAGAGGCAGTGTTGGAACCCAGAGTTAAAGTGCAGGTCAAATTTTGATGGGAGGAAATGGGTGGAAGGGAGAGTCTTCCAGGTACCAAGATTTTCCTAGAGATGAAATGATAGGTACAATGTGTAAAGACAGCAAACAGTTCGATTTGGGCAGGAGTTGAAGTGACATATTTAAGAGATTAGAATGGGGAGTAGGGGTCACATCTAGGAGAATGTTGACTCCAGGCTAGGGGTAGGAGGTGGCTGAATTTGTAAAATAAACTTTAAATCTCTCTCAAATTTGTTTTTCCTAAAGTCGAACTTTGCCATACATCTTTGGCTCATAGCTTGATTCAGAGAATTGCCTTTTCCTTCAACATGTAATTGGTTTCTCTTTTCCAATTGCTCCTCCAGACATCCTCCAGACTTTTATAAACTCCACTTGGTCACGTTGCAATCTGCTCAAAATCTTCTAAGAGCCTGAAATAGAAGATAAAGGCAAAGCTCTTTAGCCTGGCTTTTGGTGCCCTCTGTGATTTGATTCTGACTTTTTTCTCCAATTTTACTCCCTATGACCTGCTCTAGGTCTGTCTTGGCCATGCTGGAGAATTCTTTGCTTCATAGTGGGCGAAGAGTCTTTCTGCTGCATGGCTAAATCTCCAGCCGGAACACCCTTTCCATTTTCCTTCTCTCCAGATCCATGAGTCTCACCTTTCCTCTGTATCCAGCCCTCGAGGATTTCTCTGACTCTGTCCGCTATAACCACCAGCTACCCTTCTGACTACCAGATATTTGTGGCTGCTGATGCTCGTGGAAATGTATGATTCACTCCATGCTCTCAAGAAAGTTTTCTTTTGTCCAATTGAGGGGCATGTGCATTTTATCACATTTCTACAAGCCACCATTTAATCAGTTCTTGTTACACTGAGCTGACAATTGGAAAAGTATTTCTAAAATCAGCAAATATTAAAATTCTTCCATGGAGCTAGTTCTCTTAAAGTGCAACCTGCATCTTTACTAAATTACAGATATGATGATGAATTACTGCTGACTTTTTACCCCTCTTCAATCCATTACTGAGACTGATAGTAATATGACATCCTTTTGACAAGTGTTTACTGAGTCCTGGATCAGACCCATCTTGTGTCCCACTTTGGATCCTGTCTTCCTCACCTGTCTCTGGTGGGTGCCCCCCAGCTTCACTCAGGTGCAATTAGGCCACCCTGTGCTGCTGCTGCTTTTCTGTTGAAAAGAAGGTGTGGGATGCTGGGGGTCCCTGTGCAATGCCCATGCATGCACAACCCAGAAAGTAGAGCGGGACCAGCTGGAAATGGGGCCAGGGGATGAATCCTCAGGAGACTGTATTGAGGTGCAGTTTCTGTGCTTCTCAGAGAATGGTCCCATGAGCTCCAGCAGGCATTTTCATGTGGTGGTGTGTGTCCCTCTGGCTCATTTCCTGTTACCCCCACTTTTGCTCTTCTGGGATTTCATTCACCGGTAAAGTAGATGAACTCAAGTCTTTGACTTGGGCTCTGCTTTCTCAGGACTCTAGGCTAAGACAAGCAGCTACTATATGTCAGGCACTGTTCTAGGCTCCTGAGATACAGTGAAAAAGATGACAATAGGAAAATGACGTTTATTGGCCAAGGGCTGTTTTTATGATTTTCATGGGGAATGTGAAATGTACAAGCCTTATCATCTGTGTCCATGCAGATACCATTTATCTTTATGAATATTTTCCACAATGGTATCTGCTAAAGAAAGGAATGAAAAAGTATCAGTATAGAACATTAATCAGCTGTATATTAAATAATTAGGGCATAGGGAGTCATGTAATGGAGCAATAGAAAATAAAGACAATACGCTTCATAGGATAATCCTACATACTATGGCCCTAAACTTTTCCCCAGAATATATTGTATTTCTCACTTTTTGTTTCAATTGTAGATGTTTCTTTTTGGATTCTATTCCAAACTTTAACTGTGCCACCCTTAATAATCAATTTATCTTATCTAATGCCTGATTAATGAGGTTAAACAACCACTGTGTGTTCCCAGAAGGTGAGAACCTTGTTCATGGACATATGATCCGTGTAGCTGAAGTCTGGCCATTCGAGCATGTCTTTAGAAGATTGACCATTCACTCTAATTTAAAATGCCAATTGTATGTGATTTTAATGTTTGGTGGCTTAAATTTCCATAATTCTTGTGCTAACTGTACTATAAGCTTTCCCTGACACATAGGAAATTGCCAAAGAAGCAACCGTTTTTACTACTGAAGGTTTTGAAAATAGGTCGAAAGGAAGATAGTTGCTTTCATTTCATTAGTCATTTTAAAACATTCTACAAAGAAGACGGGGCACCATTATGTTTGCTATTCCTGAAGGATCATCCAGTACTGCATAGCTATTTTTTTAATTATCTATTTTTTTATTAAAACTTTTTATTTTGAAAATACTTTCAAATTTACAGAACAGTTACAATAATAATGCAAACCCCATATAGTGACCCCTACCTCACATCTACCTCCCCATCCCCAGATACCCAGATCCCTCAATATTATTTTGTCACATTTGCCGTGCCATTTTATTCATCTATCTGGCAGCCCATCTATTCATCAATCTTTCTATCTCCATATTTATCCATCTATTTACTGAGCACTTAAGTATAGGTTACATACATCATGCTCCTTGAACACGTAATACAGTCATATACATTTTCTAAGAACATGGATTTTCACTTTATGTAACCACCGTCAGTGCAGTTACCAAGTTCCAGACATTCAAAATTAGTATAAGCTTACAATCTATATTCCAATTTTTTCATATGTCCCTATCATGTCCTTTTGAGTCTTTTCTTGTGCCTTATTAGATCCCATCCAGGATCATGTATTGCATTTAATTGCCATTGTCTCTTTAGTTGCTATCTTTTTTTAAATTGTGGGGGCATAAATACAACATAAACTTTCCCAACTACACCCAAACATGCCATTCAGTGGGATTCATCCCATTAACAATACCCTTACTACCTTCCATTATTAAAACCCTTCTCCCCAAGCAGAAACCCTACATCCATTATGCATTAACTCCTCATTGTCCCTATCCCTGCTCTTGGCACACTGTCCTCTAATTTCTGTCTCTCTGAGCTTGTACATTCTACAATATGTCTTTTGTAGTTACCATGGGGTTTAAATTTAACACCCTACATCTGTAACAATCTTATTTGCTTTGATACCAACTTAACTTTGAAAGCTTATACTAACTATATTCCTACACCCCTCTGTCCTTTCACCATTATGTAGTTCTTAGTGCAAATGACATATTTATACATTTTGAGTCCCAAACCACTGTTTTATCATTGCATTTTATGCATTTGCCTTTAGATCCCATAGGAAATAAAATGTGGAGCTACAAACCAAAAATGCAATAAGTACTGCATATATTTACCAATCTCATAATCAATACAGAGCTTTTTATTTCTTTCATGTGGTTCCAATTTACTGTCCATTGTCCTTTCAACATACAGAACTCTCTTTAAACTCTCTTGTAGGGCCAGTCTAGGGCTAACAAACTCCCTCAGCTTTTGTTTATCTGGACATGTCTTAATCACCCCCTCAGTTTTGAAAGACAGGTTTGCCAGATAGGAGTTCTTGGTTGACAACTTTTTCCTCTCAGCACTTTAAATATGTCATCCTGCTGCCTTCTTGCCTCTAGGGTTTCTAATGGGAAATCAGCACTTAATTTTATTGAGGCTCCCTTGTATATGACACGTTGCTTTTCTCTTTCAGAATTCTCTCTTTATCTTTGGCATTCAACAGTTTGATTAAAATATGTTGTGGCATGGGTCTATTTGGGTTTATCCTGTGTGGAGTTCTTGGAGCATCTTGGATGTATATATTTCAAATATTTTTTTAAACTTGGGAATAGTCTCTTTACCCTGTGGTAGAGGTTCAGGTGTTAACCAGCCCAGGTGATGGTGCCCCATTGTTCTGTTGCTGTGGACTTGAATCATCAGTATGTGAAACTCACCTAAGGCTGATTACATCTGCAGTCATCAAAGGGAATGTGCCTTCTGCAATGAGTGATGTTTAATTTAACTAGCTGGAGGCTTAAAAGAGAGAGGTCAGAAGAGAGCTCAATGCAGCACAGCCCAAGCAGCTCAGCCCAGATGTTTGGAGATGCAGAAGGAATCACCAAGTAGAAAGCTGTTAGAACCCAGAAGCTGGGAAAGGACCCAGCATGCGTCACTGGGTGCCTTCCCATGTAAGAGAGAACCTCAGATGAAAGTTAGCTGCCTTCTCTCTGAAGAACTATAAGTTTTTAACTAAATAAATCCCCTTTTACTAGAACCCAATCTATCTCTGGTGTGTTGCATTCTGGCAGCTTTGACAGACTAAAACAGCGCCTTTCTTTCTTCTCCTCCTGGGACTCCCAGTTTGTATATTCATATACTCAGTGATTGCCCACAGGTTCGTCGGGCTCTGTTCACTTTTCTTTATCCGTTTTTCTTTCCTTTCCTCAAACTGTATGATTTTAATTGTCATATCTTCAAGTTCGCTAATTCTTCCTTCTCACAGTTCCAATCTTCTGTTGAACCCTCTAGAAAATTTTAATTTTGTTACTGTGGTCTTCAACTCTGTTTGGTTCCTTTTCATAATTTGCATCTCTCTATTGATATCTCTTTGTGTTCATCTATCATTTTCCTGATTTCCTTTAGTTCTTTTTCCATTAGGTTTTAGAACATACTTAGGACCTTTTTTTTTTTAAGACTGTCTCTGGTATGTTCCAGATGTAATCCTTTTCACTGATGGCTTCTAATGCTTTTAATCTTCAACTTTGCCAGTGTCATCACTTTCCTTTTCTTTGTATGTTTTATCTTTTGTTGAAACTTGACCATTTTGATAATTTAATGTCTATCACTGGAATTTAGACTCAGGCCTCTGTTTCTTAAGTTTGTATCCAGCTAATGTTATGATGAGCTTTCCTTGAATGCCAGGAACTCAAATGAAAAAAAAAAAGAAGGAAGAAAAAGAAAAATACTACCTCAGTCTTTGCAGATTGGCCTGTACAAGTGCTCTCCTTCAGGCCTTATCCGTATAATGAGTTTAGAGAATAGCTCCAGGGCAAAGTGAAGTAGCCTCCCTGATCCTTTCTGTAAATGCATCTTTTCTTGGGCATACATGTATAGCCCTAGGAATTTCCCTGTTTACTGTCTTGGGCACTGCACTGTATTATCACAATCAGCAATCCCTTGTCCCACGTAGCTACAACTTGACTGCTCTCCTGTAGTGGTTCTGTAGAAGAGCTCTATGAGCAGCCTTCTACTCAAAGGGAAAGTTCTGGGTTGGAAAGAATGCAACAAGTGTCCTGTTTCAGTCCCTCAAGCTACCACCAGACAGATTGGGACATATTTACATGTTCCCACTGTGTGCATGAGGGTTACTCTGCTCCCTCCAGACAGAGACCAGGGACCTGCACTTGGAGTATGGGCCGGCTGTACAATGAGCCAATGAAGGGATTAGGAAGGGGCCAGTCAGGGTGCCATGGGATCCTATGACTTCTAAGTTGCCTTTTTATTGACAGTTACTCACCCTGTTAATGCAATCCTTGAACTATTTCCTGGAGCTTTGAGAAAGATATTTCTTGCTGGTTGTTCAACACTTCAGTGTGGTAAGACACAGTTCTGAAACTTCTCACTCCTCCTTGTTGACTAGGGTAGAGCCCTGCACACCTCTTTTGTTCTCTAGATAGTCACATGGAGCTCCAAGTTAGCTTCTCATTTTCCCAGCCTGGGGTAAATGAATATGGCCCATTTGTCACTACCAAAAAGAGTTCCATGGAAGTGCTCCTAAACTTAACTGGGTTGTTCTTGGTGGAAGCAGCCCTGGTAACGGCTCCAAATAATGGCCAACACCATCCAATCATTCACTGAGCAGAGTTAGGTGAAAAGTTATGAAATAAGAGGTATTCATGCAATCAGATTATTTAAATTTGTTCTCAAGCAAACACAGCATTAATATACCAAAAATGTAGTTAAACAAATGTACAGTGGCTCATCTGTAGTTAAAACGACGAATGTTACCTTCTTCTCCCTGGCTTCAGGTTGGCTGGATTTTGATGCTAGTTTTAAACTCTGGCTCCTGTCCAAAAAATTAAATGCCTTGCAAATAGAATGGCTTCACTTCTCAGAAAATAGCAGGAGGCTCTATTTTTAAAGGGAAAGATTAAAAAAAACTAAATTGTGGTTGCATTCTTAAAAGTGGGATTTAGCATTTAATATGATAATTTTTGGCAAGAGTTTGGCTGGTTTCTTTCTTGCCCACATTTGTTATTTGCTGTGCCTGCTTTATTCTCAGCTGCCTTTTCCAAAGCCAAGCCCCCTGCTGGGTTTTTGCATATCAGAAGGGGAATTTGGGGTGGAGGTGGGGGTGTCCCAATTTTTCAGCTTTTTAATCTGGGCTAGAATTTGCAGTTTGGTACCAGGAAATGTGTTTTCTACCTTTTTTTTTCATAAGAATGAAATGCAAATAAAAGTTAAAAGTCTTAGCTGGTTTTGAATACCATATGAACAGTTCATGCAGAAGCACTTTAGTTATGCAGAGTTTTCAAAAGCTCTCATTGTTTCTAAGTAATATATTTTTGCACAAGTCCAGCTTCAGGGAAAACTTGCCTAAATACCACATTTTTAGTGGTTTGGAAGATTGGAGAATAGCCGTCTAATTTTCAACTAACAAGGTTTGGCACCCTTTCAGGAAATTTCTGCTTATGTACTGGAGATGATTTTGGAATTATTCTTGTTGCCCTAAATTCTGCATTCTAGTAGTGATCCCACATATCCATGTGTCACTTGAATCCTCCCTTTTCTATTGTCCTCCACCTTTACACGCTTTGTGTGGCAGGTCAGGCTTTGGTCTCTGTGCTGGTTTGGAAGGATGTATGTCCCCTAGAAATGCCATGTTTTAAACTAAATCCCATTTCATAAAGGCAGAATAATCCCTATTCAATACTGTATGTTTGAAACTATAATCAGATCATTTCCCTGGAGATGTGATTTAATCAAGAGTGGTTGTTAAGCTGCATTAGGTGATGACATGTCTCCACCCATTTGGGTGGGTCTTGGTAAATTTCTGCAGTCCTGTAAAATTCAGTGAGAGCAGAGAATTCTGCAGCACCATGAAGCAAAGCGTCCATGAGCCAGTAATCTTTAAAGATGAAATAGGAAAATGCCTCCCAGGGAGGTTCATGAAACCATAAGCCAGGAGAGAAAGCTAGCAGATGACGCCATGTTCACCATGTGCCTTCTCACTTGAGAGAGAAACCCTGAACTTCATTGGCCTCTTGAACCAAGGTATCTTTCCCTGGATGGATGCCTTTGATTGGACATTTTTATAGACTTGTTTTAATTAGGACATTTTCTTGGCCTTAGAACTGTAAACTAGCAACTTATTAAATTCCCCTTTTTAAAAGCCATTCTGTTTCTGGTGTATTGCGTTCTGGCAGGTAGAGGACTAGAACTGACTGTCACTAAGTTCCTCCTGCCATGGGAGCGCCAGTAAACTGCAGCTCATCAGGCAGACTCTTAACATGGCCTACCTTTGTTTCCCTTAATCTCTTTACACATTTGCCATGGTCACTCCTGCTTTTGTGCTCTTGATTATTCTGTTCTCCCATGTTAAACACTTAAACCTTGTCTTTTTAGCTAATCCAAATCCTGTGCTTTAGTCAAGACTCATATTAGGGGTCTTGTTTCTACATGGGAAGGGATTTGTTCCCTCTTCCTATGAGAGTAACTTCTAGGATTGGAAATTCTACCTCTCACCATCCCTTTATCCAAGAGAAGAAGGGACCAATCTGGACAGCGACTGGCCTTCACTGATTTTCATTTAGGTCTGGCTGGGCCCCAGAAGCAAGATCCAGACTTTGCCCCTTCCTTTTCTTTTATTTCCTCTGCTCAGGTACAAGGCATTTCTCCCTCTCCTGCACTTTTGGAACCAGGGAAGGGGCTGCTCCTCTGTTTTCTGTCCCCAGGCAGTAAGTACAGCTGGATGGGGCCAAGGTCCACAACAGGTATTTTTTCTTCTTGCAGTGTTGGGGTAACTTTTCAAATGGACTCCTATCTCTTCAGGCAGCCCCAAGAGTGTGTAGATTCTAATAACTAGATTCAGTACAGTACTAGTAGGCTCATTATTCTAGTTTTCTAGAATGCTCAAGCAAAGACCATGGAATGGGTTGGCTTAAGCAAAGGGAATTTATTTGCTTATGGTTTGAAGCTGGGAAAAGTCCAAATCAAGGTGCCACCAAGGCAATACTTTAAGACCGCGGTGTTCCAGGGAAGGCTGCTGCTGATCTTGGATCCTTGGCTTATCACATGGTAAGGTACATGATGACATCTCCTGGTTTCTCCCTTCTCTTCTGGATTCTATTGGTGTTCTGCTTCTTGTTTTCTGGGACTCTCTCTCTGTCTGAATTTCACTCAGTTTATAAAGCCCTGATTGGGGTGGCCAACGTACACCTTAACTGAAATAACTTCATCAAAAAGTCCTTCTTACAATGAGTCCACATCCAAAGGAATGGATTAGACTTAAGAACATGTTTTTCTGGGTTACATACAGCTTCAAACTACCATGCCCACATAGGCTCCGGCTGATGCCATGTATTCTAATGCAGCTTTTATCAAGCACACTGCCCTGAAGTTTGTAAGGGTCTTTCACGGATTTACAAAAACAATATATGTTTCCTATTTGACTAGTGATTTTGGAGTATATATTCTTCTGGCCAGAAGTTTGGAAGAAGGAGGGATATCTTAGGTTCCTGGCTCCCAACAATTCATCAGGACTATATTCTGTCCTCAGACCCTAGTTTCCAGATGGATAATTTTGTACCATAAATATCTGATCCTGAGGAACGTCACCTACTTGGAGAATTTTTTCCCTGGACCTTATGTCAGAATTCTAGGTTCTAAAGCTGGTGGAGATTTCGTTCTGTCTTATAAAGGATAAACACAAGAATGAGTCACATGGGACCTGAACTATTGATGTTAATAATGACAAAGATGGGTTAGAGAAAGAAGCTTGGATGTAAGGCCCATATGGAATTGAGTTTCCTGGTTTCCCCGTTCATTAAAGACATTCCAATAGAGTGGAGGGCCCTGACTTAACTTAGTTATGGGCTGGAAAACTATAGAATGGTGTCTGTTTTTGGGAGTAAGTGGTACCAGATCAGGGTATTACTGCGTGGAGGCTAGAAATGCAAACCTGATGTGCCTAGTCATTTGTAGGCCAAAAGGCCAAGAGAGAAAGAGTAAATGGTGTGTTTTTTCTGTGGCATCTGCTGGAGTGATAGACTAATGGGGTTAGATACTCCTTCCAAGGGAGGGAGCAAGAAAGGGGGCAGAGAGAGATACTGTAACTGTTCCCTTTAAGAAGACTTCAGTGATATCCCTTTTGTAGAACTGATCAGAAATTCTCTCCCTTCCATGCAAAAGTGAGGATTAGTGGAGAATTTCCTGCTTCTAAAAAATATTCTTATAAAATTTTAAAAGTACAAAAAAAATGCATGAATAATTAAAAATTGCATACATAATGAATGTATGGTTCAATAAACAATTAAAAAGCCGTGCTTGTGGAACTTCCAGCCAAGATAAGAAATGTAACATTGTCAGTACCTCCAAAGCCTCTTAAAATTTAGCTAAGCTGAAAATACGTTTCTCTGAATTCTCTTTCTTGTGTAGTTTCGGGTTAGGCTAAGCAACAAGGGACATTTGCACAAGATTTGGGAGATGGAAGTGTAGGGCCACCCACTTTTACACTCTGAAGGGTGGGAAAGGGTCTCAGGTGCTGTGGCAGCTTGCACACATTTCAAGGTCTGCTAGCTCACTATATTGGTGTGGGACAGGACTGGAGCTCCCAAAGTCTCTGGTTCCTGCTAGATCTCCTTTTTTTTTCACTTCTCTGAGACCTGGGTTGTTGATGCTCCGTGACAAAGGTACCAGCTTCTGAAGGTCATCTACATTATTATAGAGGCTGAAACAGTTTGGGACAGACACACATTCTAGTTTTTTCTTATGGGCTCCAGTTTGTTCTTGTGGATTACACACCACCCCTATCCATCCAGTTTGCCTTGCTCTCCCCACTTCAGGTCCAGCTCTCCTTTCTGACTATCCGCCCAGCTGACCGATAATAACTGCATGCCCTTTACAAGGCAACCACCTTGCATAGTCTCCTTGACCAGCTCACACAATTGTGTAGTGTGTATTCCCGACAATAAACCCCTTATTCTACATCACTCATAGCAGTTCTTCTCTGATTAAATGATACAGAATTTGAAATTGTAAGTATTAGTAGAGGAACTGAAACTGAAGAATGAATTCTATGAATTGGTTCTACATGATCTGGAATGAGTTCTCTGATCTGATTATATTTAAAGGCATATGGCCTTACTTCCATTGATAAAGGAGACACTGAAAGTCCATGGCATGCATTGGCAGAATAATTATATAAATTTCACGTATACAGTGCCTATGGAAGACAAGGCTTTAAAAGATCAAGCATATAAAAATATCCTGTCATAGCATATTTTTAGTGACAATAAGAAATATAAAGGGTTTGGTTGGCTGCTTCTCAGTGCGATAGAGAACTTGAAAAAAAATGATGAGTTTAGGGCTTTAAATTCCCAGCTCAATATTCGGGAAAGGAATGAGAAAGATTTTAATAATATCTTAGAAGAAACCCTTATCTCCTATAACCACAGGATCAAGATATCTGAAAAGCAAACCCAAGGTTTCATTCTACGCATGGCTGAATTACAATTCAAATTGAATTTTCAATCTCACTAGGTATTCTCTGTTAAAGTTAAGGCATTGATTGGGAAGGAGTGGGGCCCTGAAAATTGACTGGGGATATATAGGAAGATGCCATTGAGGATGGAGACTCCTGAATTTTGTTGAGCCTTCTTCACCAATAGAAGTAGCCCACCTCTTAGTCTGTTAAAATTAGTCGCCTTTTGCCCAAAGAAGCCTGCTAGTCATCCTTTGGACCTACCCCCATCAAACCTCATTGCTTCTAAATCTATAAAGGAGTCAGCTATCAAGTGTGCCCTGTGAGGTGGTACAATTCACACACAAATAATAGCAAGATTTTGCCAATTCATATCAGCAGGTATGCTGGTCTGAAAGGATGTATGTCCCCTAGAAGAGCCATGTTTTAATCCAAATTTCATTTTGTAAAGGCAGAATACTCCCTATTCAATACTGTATGTTTGAAACTGTAATTAGATCATCTCCCTGGAGATGTGATTTGATCAAGAGTGGTTGTTAAACTGGATTAGGTAGAGGCGTGTCTCTACCCATTTGGGTGGATCTTGATAAGTTTCTGGAGTCCTATAAAAGAGGAAACATTTTGGAGAATGAAAGAGATTTGGAGAGAGCAGAGAATGCTGCAGTCCCACAGAGCAGAGTCCACGAGCCAGTGATCTTTGGAAATGAAGAAGAAAAATGCTTCCCAGGGTGCTGCATGAAACTGGAAGCCAGGAGAGAAAGCTAGTAGATAATGCCATGTTTGCCATGTGCTCTTCCAGCTGAGAGAGAAGCCCTGACTGTATTCACCATGTGCTTTCTCACTTGAGAGAGAAACCTTGAACTTCATCGGCCTTCTTGAACCAAGGTGTCTTTCCCTGGATGCCTTAAATGGGACATTTCTATAGACTTAATTGGGACATTTTCTCATCCTTAGAACTGTAAACTAGCAACTTATTCAATTCCCCTTTTAAAAGCCATTCCTTTTCTGTTATATTGCATTCTAGCAGCTAGCAACCCAGAATAGCAGGATACTGAGAAACAAGTAAGAGGATTGGATTCTAAGGGTGTTGGACCAGTGTAGAAGAATTTAATGTTAATTTGTTGATATGGGTTTATTAAGCAAAGATTTTTGGATTCACTGTCACAGCTTAAATGGTGGGAGGAGCTCTAGCAATTTCTTCAGTTGGTTGACTGAAATCTCAACACAACGGGTGACCTACACCAAATGAAGTTTAAGTGACAGAATTGTAGAAGAAGCTATTCCAAAGCTTAGTGATATTAGAATGCTAAAGTAGATTGATTGCAAAAGAAGTGTTAACTCATTCCCTTGCCCATACCCAACCTCCCCAGGAGGGTCCAGAGGATACTTCCTTCATCAAGGCTGTGAGATATGCATTTGGTGAGACACTGCATTCTTCAAGTATGCTATGGAGCTTTTTCTGTGTAGCCTAGGAATGACAATGGAAACTGCTAGCTTTAAATTGGGCTGCCTGAATTCAGTGAGAATGATGGTATGGGTGACAGGGGCCAAGCGGTCCAACTTAATTGCCAAAGATAAGGTAGTCACAATTGCCATAAGAGCTGAAGTAGGCCTCAGAATGGTCTGACCTGCAACAATCTTTGGTATTGGCTATTGATCATGGTGTCTTTAAAACTGAAGTAGATGGACATGCTACTTGATTTGTATAAGCAGAAAATCTCTAGTTCTGAGCAGAAGCCTGACCTGAATCTCCATGATAGAGATTCCCTCAACCAATTCCCAGACTTGATCCTGATGACAGATATAAAGCCCCTTGAATATAGAATTTCCTTAAATGAAGGATCCTTGAATGTTAGATTTCATTCAGGGAAACCATTACTACATAGCCAAAATTTTATTTTGTACCATAACATTTTTTCTAGCATGCTCAAAAAGGACCTGGGGCAACTTACTAAGATATCTGTGCATTGGGGAAATCAGACTTTGTAGAAATTAATGGCTCTATCTCTGAATTGATACTAATTCCTGGAAACACAAAATGCTACTTTGATGCACCAGTCAGAGTAGGGATTAAAAGAGGTCAAGTGATAAATGGACTTTTAGATCATGTCATTCTAGAAGTGAGTCAGTCAGTGAGTTCCTGAACCCATGCTGTGATTAATTCTCCAGTCTGGAATGCATTGTTGGAATAGACATATTCAACAACTAGCAGAAGCCCAAAATTATTTTGTGAAGAGAGAGCTATTGTGGTAGGAAAGGCAAAATGGTATACTAAAACTGCCCATTGAGCTGATGAATGTTTTTTCCTCTATACCTATTAGTAAAGAGCATCAGAAGCAGTTTACTGGCAGCTGGCAGGAATGTAACTCTCTTACATCCAGGCTATGTCACCTCTCCCGCTGTAAACCAAAATCTATTCCACAGAAACCTTGATCCCTGCTCCATTCCACAGGATATCATGTTAGTACATTACACGTATGATTCTAAGCTGATTGGACTTAGTGAACAGACTGTAGGAACTACTATAAGAATCTTGTTAAGACACATGAGTGACAGAGGGTAGGAACTAAATTTCACAAAAATTCAATGGTCCTGCAAGACTTAGCAGATCTGATGGTATTTGAAGTGTCTATGGGAGACAGGGATGCTGTAGGAGCTTTTGGCAAGCCCTCATAGGTGAATTACAGTGCAGACTTTGAAGAGCAAAGTTATAAAGACCTCTGCAGATATCTATTTTTACCTTGAGAAACAGTTCTTGGCTTGCCCCAAGACACTAGTAGAGACTGAATACTTGACTATGGGACACCAAATTACCATGTGACTTGAGTTGCCCATCATGAGCTGGATGATTTCTGATCCACCAAGTCATAAAGCTGGACATGGGCAGCAACACTCCATCATCAAATGAAAATATAATATATTAGACTGGGCTAAGCAAGTCCTAGTGAGACAATTAATTTGCAAATTGCATGTGCAACTAACCCAGATGCCCAGGGTCTCTACTCCTGCTCTAGCAATAGCTATGGAGTAGCAGCTACTCTTACTGTAGCTATGTATAGCTTTCTGCCTCTCAAAGTCCACCCATGACCATATAGGGAGTTTCCTATGACCAAATAACCAAGGGAGGAAATTCTGGATTTAGTATACAGATGGTTCTATATGAAATAATGCCTGCAGCACTACAGACCCATTATCAGGTGGCCCTAAAGGACTGTAGTAAAGGAAAATCATCCCAGCAAGCAGAATTTCAGAGCGTGCACTTGGTTTTTCTTTTTTGCTAGAAGGACAAATATTCAACAGTTGATCTACACTGATTCATGTTGGTGGCTAATGATTTGATTACATGTCCACAGAATTGGAAACAATATGATAGAAAAATTGATGGCACAGAGGTTTGGGGAAGAGGTATATGGATAGACTTTTATAAATAGGCACAGAGTGTGAAGACACTTGTGCCAAACAAGAATGCTCACCAAAGAGCAACCTTAGAAAAGAAGGGCCTTAAGTGCATAAGTTGATCCATCTGATGGATGTTACTCAATTTCTTTCCACTTCCATCATTGTCCAATGGGCTCATGATAAAGTGGTCATGGTGGCAGAGATGCAGGTCATACATGGAATTATATTCATAAATATTGGTCTGGATGTAGCCATTGCTGAATGCCCAATCTGCCAATAGCAAAGACCAACACTGAGATCCCGGTAGAGTACCATTCCCTGGGTAGATCACCTAGTGAAGAGCTGATTATGTTGGACCACTTTGGTCATGGAAGGGACAGGGCTTTATTCTCACAGGAAGCGACATTTATTCTGTCCAGAATGTGCCTTTCCTGCTCAACATACTTCTGCAAAATACCATCTGTGAACTTACAGAATGTCTAATCCATCATCATAGTATTTTGCACAACATCATTCTGAATGAAGAACTCATTTTATAGGTACAATGTATGGCAATGGGTTCATACTTAAGAAACTCACTTGTCATACAGTCTCATCATCTTGATGCAGCTGACCAGCTGTAATGGTGGAATTGCCTTTTATTTTTTTTTTAAATTTGCATATGGGCAGGAGGCACCAGGGATCGAACTCCAGACCTCCAGCACGGCAGGTCGGAGCTCTGCCTGCTGAGCCACGGCAGCTGCCCGGAATTGCCTTTTGAAGATTCATTTTCAGTCCAACTATGTGAAAACAATTTGTGATACTGAGATAATGTCCTCCAGGATACCATATATACTATGAATTAGAGACCGTTATATGGTTCTGTGTCACCTATAGTCAGGATTCACAGGTCCAGGAATGGAAGGAAAGAAAAGGGTGGAAATTAAATTGGTTCCACATTCTTACCATCACTTAAAATGTTTTTAAAATATTTAGCCATTCTGGTGGATGCATAGTGGTATCTATGAATATAATTTTTATCTTGAGATGACTAATGAACTTCAGAAGTTTTTACATGATTATTGGCCATTTGGATTTTCTCTTTTGTCAAGTTCAAGTCTTGCCAAATCTTCTACTGTTACATGTCTTTCTCTTTTTTGATTTGTAGGTGTCTTTTATATATTCTCACTGATAGTCCTTTGTCAGTTATGTGTTGCAAATATCATCTCCCTATCTGTGACTTGTTTTTGCACTCTCTTGATATTGTCTTTTGATGAGTTAAGTTCTCAATTTTAATGTATTTAATTGTATCTTGTTTTTCTCTGAGTGTCTTGTTCCTAAGAATCTCACCTTCTTGGGGGGAATCCTATTAAACTCTTTACCTTGACCTAGGCTTTCATTCTGTCCACTTTACCCAGGGAGGTTGTCAAAACCAAAGTCAAGGCTTCTGTTTTGGTTTGTTAAAGCTGTTGGAATGCAATATGCCAGACACAGAATAGCTTTTTAAAAGGGAATTTATTAAGTTGTTAGTTTACAGTTCTAAGGCCATAAAAATGTTCAAACTAATGTGTCCAGGGAAAGATACCTTGATCCATGAAGGGCCAATGGGTCCAGAATACCTCTGTCAGCTGGGAAGGCAAGTGGCTGGCCTCTGCTCAGGTATTTGGCTTCTGGTTTCAAACAACTTCCCCAGGGGCATTTTCTTTCTGCATCTCCAAATGTCTCTGGCTGTGGGGGCTTTGAAGCTTTTTCAAAATGGTTCCCTCTTAAAGGACTCCAGTAAGTAACCCACCTTGGATGGGTGGAAACGTATCTCCATGGAAACCCCTAACCAAAAGGTCCCACCCACATTTGGGTGGGTCACATCTCCATGGAAACAATTTAATTAAAAAGATCCCACCCAAGAATATTTAGTCAGGATTAAAGAACATGGCTTTTCTGGAGTACACAACAATTTCAAACTGGCGTAGTCCACCTTCTGGACCCCAAGAAAAAGATATATTCTTTCCATATAAAAAATACATTCATTCTCTTACAATATCATGAAGACTTAACCCATTTCAGTAACAATACAAATGTAATACCAGGTCAGAAAGAGTACAAAATCTCATCAACATTAGTTGCAGGTGTGGTTTATCCTATGACTAAATTGCCCTCTGGCTGTGGACTTGTAAAACTCACAAGAAGTTATCTGCTACCAATCTACAGAGGAGGGACAGTCATAGAATACATGTTTCAATTGCCATAGGGAGAAATGAACCCAAACAGTTTCAAAAACCTGCAGGGCAAATTCAATTGGATTTCAAAGTCTTAGAGTCATTTATTCTTCGGGCTTTAGAAAGCAGCAGTCCCACCCTTTCCAAGGGTCTATGCAGCAGCCCTGCTCTCTCCAAATACTGGAGTGTCTGCAATCTTGGTGGACATTGGGGAGATCATCTTTTTCTTGGCTCTACCCTCTATAAGCATGGGGGCAGCACCTGGGCTCTCTGACATTTCCAAGGCACATGCTCAACCCCCTCAGGAGAATAGGGTGGCAGTCAGGCTTTTCCCAATCCTCATGGAATGTGCTTCACCCTCTCTGAGGCCTGGGGCTGCACAACTCTTCCAGAACATCCAGGTGGGAGGCCCAATCTCTGCCTTTGTGGCAAACTCACTGTATTAGTTAAAGCTTCCAGAATGCAATATACCAGAAATGAAATGGCTTTTAAAAAGGGAATTTATTAAATTGTAAGTTTACAGTTCAAAAGCCATGAAATTGTCCAAATTAAGGCACCAATTAGAGGTTATCTTCATTCAAGAAAGGCTGATACCATCTGGAACACCTCTGTCAGCTGGGAAGGCACATGGTGACATCTGCTAGCTTTCTCTCTTCATTTCATAAGGCTTTGTCAGGGGCATTTTCCTTCTGCATCTCCAAAGATTTCTGGCTGTGTGGACTCTGTCAGCTTTTTCCAAAATGGTTCCCTCTTAAAGGGCTCCAGTAAGCAGCCCTACCTTGAATGGGTGGAGACATATCTCCGTGGACACCACCTATTAAAAAATTATCACCCACAATTGAGGGAGTCACATCTACATGGAAATAATCAATAAGATCCCACCCAGCAGTACTGAATGAGGATTAAAGAACATGGCTTTTCTGGGATACACAACAGATTCAAACCAGCACACTCACCCTCTCCAAGTGCATGGATGGGTTCACCCTCCTGACACAAGGTTTCTTGGTGTCAGACCTTAGCTTCCATGGTTCTGCCTTTGAAGTCAGTTTTCTGTTAATCTGTCCCTTTTCTGTTCCTTTTAGTCAAGATTGGCAGTGGTTCCATTTATAAAGATTCCACAACATTCTTGCTGGTTTTCTATGCAGTATACTCAGATCTTACTCCTCAAACAATAGGACTTTCCACATATCCTTTCTGGATAAAACCATTTCTAATCCTGGCTTGCCCTATAATGGCTGAATGGTTCCATGTTTCGTTAAATCTTCATGTGGGGCACTATTCTCTGGGGTCTCCCTTTCTGGAAGCCCAGAATTTTGCAGACAATCCATTTCTGGTTTCTTTGAACCCAAGAGTTCAATTCTCAGTTTATCTCTTTCCTGTTGCATTTCACTATAAGCTGCAAGGAGAATTCAGACCAAACTTTCCACATTTAATTTGGAAATCTCTTTAGTTAAATATCCAAGCTTGTGGCTTTTAAAATTTACCTACCATCCAAAACTAGTAGTCAGTTTTGACTGATTCTTTGCCACTTCAAAACAAGGATTGCCTTTTTTCCATTTTATAATAACACATGCATCATTTCTGTCTAAAGCTTTGTCAGAGGTTTCTTAGAGTTCACATTTTTACCAACAGTCTCTTCAAAGCACTCTAGGCCTTCTCTATCAAGATACTCACAACTCTTCCAGAATCTTTCCCTTATCCATTTAAAAAGACATTCCAACATGTTTGGTATTTGCAAACTGCAGTACTGCACTTCTCTGGCACCAAAACCTGTTTGGGTTTGTTAAAGCTGCCAGAATTCAATATACCTGGAATGGAATGACTTCCATCCTTACCTACTGTGTGAATTCTCATTTTCCCTTCAGTTTTCACCTGGTGATTCTTTTATGCTCTATTATCTTTCACTGCTTTTAATAAAGATTAATAATAAAAAAACAAGAACATAAAGCTTTCTTTGTGGTTTTTGGTTGGAGGGTGCTACCCAATAAGTCAACCAGCCTTTACTAGATCTACCTTTTCTCTTTAAACCAATTGGGCTTAGGAAGTACACAGAGCAGTGAGAAGGCTCTTTTCTCATTCTCTTTCAAATCTTTGCCTCCATTTTATTTCCTTTGCCTAGTATCAACTAAAATGCCCTTTTCTTTCCTTGTTCTGTCCTTAGGAGCATCTAGCAAAGGGTTTACCTCCTTTTGTGGATTGTATTTTGCTAGCCTGGTGTGCCAGTTTGCTAGCTGTCAGAATGCAACACACCAGAGATGGATTGGCTTTTAATAAAAGGGGATTTATTTTGTTAGTTATTCAGAGAAAAGGCAGATAACTTTCCACTGAGGTTCTTTCTTATGTGGGAAGGCACAGGATGGTCTCTGCTGGCCTTCTCTCCAGGCCTCTGGGTTCCAACAACTTTCCCTGGGGTGATTTCTTTCTACATCTCCAAAGGCCTGGGCTGAGCTGCGAGTGCTGAGATGAGGAATGCTGAGCTGCTTGGGCTGTGCTACATTGTGCTCTCTCATTTAAGCACCAGCCAATTAAGTCAAAAGTCATTCACTGGAGCAGGCACGCCTCCTAGCCAACTGCAGATGTAATTAGCAACAGATGAGGTTCACGTACCACCAGTGACTCATGTTTGCAGCAACAAAACTAGGCACGTTCACCTGGCCAAGTTGACAACTGAATCTAACTACCACACCTGGCCTCTGAGATATGAACTTTTCATCTAAGAAAATCTTAATTTTATTCTTATTTTTCTCTCTGATTCTTTTGAGAGCCAAATCTGCTTTTTATGCTGATCATTTTCTTAACTTTTTAAACTGTATAATAAAACATTTATACAAAGCGAAGAAAGAAAAAAGCAATACTTTTCAAAGCACTCTTCAACAAGCAGTTATAGGACAGATCCCAGAGTTACAGGACAGATCCCTGTTATTAAGCTGACCTTTCTCCTTGAGTTTGACAAGTTAGCGTCTTAAAGATACAGTTCTTCGGTAAAGGCTTCAAAATTTCCCCTCTGGCACGTAACAACTTCCAGGATTTTTTACTAGTTCAACTTAAGTAGTTCATATATCCCTTGTACCAGAAACAGCCCCACATTGGTTGATAAAATATATACTTCCTGACCACATGAAGTCATATTTAGGGTTTATGTAATTAATTCAGAATCAAGTTGAATCAACATGGTAGAGATAATTCCAGGTGTCTGTGAGAAAGCCATTTTGGCATACTCTTTTAAATCTCATTTTCATCCCTGATTATAGTTCAGAATAAGTGAAAGAGAATATGGAGCTGCCTCCATATTCCAAGTCCTAGCATAGGAATACAAAAAAAGAAAAAAAAAAAAAACCCAAACACTACACACACCAACTATAACACTGCCTCACTGACGATCTCTTGCCCATGTAGATGTCAGTTGCTTTATCATTATATTCCATGCTAGCTATAGTGTTTGACAAAATGCATTCATTTGATCAAGAGTTGTTCTTATCACTTATGCCTGTCTTCTGGTGAGCCTTCCCAAGACTCAGTAGGGGCCTTGCTCTCTGAGATCCCCAGAGAAGTGAAGTCACCACTTTGGCCTAAGCTCCCTGAAGTCATCCCTACACACAGAAAGATATTTTTTCTAACCCAGTTTTTTTTTTTTTTTTTTTTTTGAGTGCATGGTCCGGGAATTGAACCTGGGTCTCCTGCATGGAAAGCAGGTCTCACCCAGTTTTATGTCCAAGAAAAACCTATCTTGATCCCTGTGCCAGTTTGAATCTATTATGTACCTCAGAAAAGCCATGTTTTAATCCTGATCCAATCTTGGCAAGCAGTCATTTTAAAAAATCCTGATTCAATTTTGTAGGGCATAAACTCTTGATTAGATTATCCCGACAGAACTGTAGCATGCCCAATTGCGGGTGTGACCTTTTGATTAGGTGGAGA
Organism: Myrmecophaga tridactyla; assembly: GCA_004026745.1. Lineage (NCBI taxonomy): Eukaryota > Metazoa > Chordata > Mammalia > Pilosa > Myrmecophagidae > Myrmecophaga > Myrmecophaga tridactyla. The sequence goes on from PVIY010005239.1 coordinate 23,427, forward strand.
TGTGACTCCAGCTATTTAAGGTGGGGCTTGATTAGTTTACTGGAGTTTTTTAAAAGAGGAAGCATTTTGGAGAAAGCTGAGAGCCAAGAGAGCAGAGCCAATGTAGACATTTGGAGATCGAGAGAGAAATAGCCTGGGTGCTAAGCAAGGACTCACAGAAATAACCAGAATCTGAAGAGGAGAAATCTCCAACCCTGCAAGATGCTAAGCTAAGAGACGAAACCGAGTTTTGTCCCAGAGCAGCTGAGTGAAGGCCTACAGATACTTAGAAAGGAAACCACTGGCATCAAAAGCCGGAAGCAATGGAACTGGGAACAAGGACCAGCAGATGCCAACCACATGCCTTCTTAGCTGACAGAGGTGTTAAGACCCCCCCATGAACCTTTCTTGAATTAAGGTATCTTTCCTCAGATACTTTAGTTTGGACATTTTTATAGACTTAGAACTGTAAACTTGGAACTTATTAAATCCCCTTTTTAAAAGCTATTCCATTTCTAGTATATTGTATTCCGGCAGCTTAATAAACTAATGCAATCCCTAAATGAATCCTTTTATTTCTGAACACTAAGTCAAGTGTAATTACTATTCACACAATAAAGTTTGTGGGGCCCATGTCAATTAATTCCCCACACCCTTAGGTGTCTTGGGGACAGAATGAGGCCTCCCATTTCCTTCTTCCTCCTAAACTGGGCCCTGTGCCCTACCTGCAGGGGGAGCTGTTTGTGCAGCACACACATTTCCCCAGCCAACCACACAAAGAAACATAGCTGTTTAGTAACCCAGTGTCTGGTGGAACAGAGAAGGCCAGTTGAAAGGGAGACTGGGTGTGCCATTGGCCTTTCCTTGCTGTGCCTCAATCCACACTGGTTGGCATGGGAATTTCCTCTCAGTCTTTCCAAACAGATTTGTTTTTATTCTGATAAAGAAAAATAATTAAAGGGGCAGAGAGAAGGTCCAGAAGTATTCCCGTCGATACCATGCCATCGCTATGGAAATGGGAGGGGAAAGGGCAAGTGTTTCTCCCAACAGAGTCCAAATGAGATGAGGCCAAAGTACTTGATTTGACAAATGCATTCTTGTTTGATGTTGTTGTGGTTGGGTATGAGATATATTAGAAAAAACTTTTTTTTTTAACAATCAATAAATTTAATAACATGTTATTGAAGAAAATCCCAAATTATAATAATGGAAATTACAACAATAATAGTCAGTTTCCTTCAATTTTAAAGATTATGAGAAATATAAAATCAAAAGCAAAAATATTTTATATGTAGAAAAAGTAAAATTTCTTATAAGCAAATTACATTAAATTAATTATGACCAACGCTGGGTTTGAAGAGGATATCCCCACCCCTCACTTCACTTCTGGTGGCAAGGACAACAAACAAACCCTCAGGTATTTGTTATGAATTGGAAGTCCCCCAAAATAACATGTTCAAGTTCTAACCCCCAGTCCTGGGGATGAGAACTCATTTGTAAATAGAATATTTGAAGATATTATTAATTAAGATGAGGCCAAAAGCAATCTGGGTGAATCTTAATCCAACATGAATGGAGTCTTTATAAGCAGAAGAAACTGGAATAGTTGGGAGTCCAAAAGGGGATATATGGCCATGTGGTGCAGCTGGTGATTGGGTTATGGATTGCCAGCGAGCCACAACACTGCAGGTTTAGGAGAAGTTTCTATCCTGCTGATATTTTGCTGTTGAACTTATAGATTCCAAAATTGTTAGACAATCAATTTCTGTGGTTGACGCTAAGCAGTCTTTGTTATTTATTATAGGAGTCCTAGAAAAATAAACTGCACCAAAATATTAGTTAATAATTTCACAAAGTTTACAAGGAAAACCAGAAGAAAAGAAACACCAGTCACTCAACAATTTAAATGTTAAATATTTGAATATTTGTAAAAATGGGTTGGAAATTTTGCTGTCATCCTTAACAATTGGCATACTCATGGTTCCTCAATGCCAATATGGTGCAGCAACTTCAGTGGGGAGTTATGCCTCAGTTGCTCTCACTTTCCACCTGTTCAGTTTTAATTGTTGTAATCCTTGTCATAATACTGTTCTCAGAATATCATTATTACAACCAATTAATTTTAAAGATGCAGAGTTTATTGCTTCTTGTGGTAAGGGACTACACTACTTGCGGAGTTTTGGTACTTTCTCAGATACAGGAAGTAACATCAGTATTTATTAAGAATTGGAAGAGACTTTCAAGGGGAGATTGTAATTAGAATTGGGCAGCGATCATGTACAACAGTCCAGGATTGACGAAAACAGCAAATTGGGGATTTTTTTCTCCTTAGTGATTTTTCTTATTGATATATATTAATTTTCACATACCATATACTCATCCAAAGTGTACAATCAGTGGTTCACAATATCATCATATAGCTGTGCATTTATCATCACAACTTTTTGTTCTTTTTTTTGTGAAAAATAACATATGTACAAAAAAGCAATAAATTTCAAGGCATATCACAACTATTAGTTGTAGAACAGATTTCAGAGTTTGGTATGGGTTACAATTACACAATTTTAGGTTTTTATTTCTAGCTGCCCTAAGATACTGGACACTAAAAGAGCAATATAACGATTCAGCAGTCGTACTTCTTTGTTAAACCTTACCTTCTCTGTGTAACTCCATCATCTCCTTTGATCTTTCTCCAACTTTTTAGAGGTATTTGAGCTATGCCCATTCTAATTTTTTCACATTGGAAAGGGCTGCTGATAATATGGGATAGGGGAATGGATCTAGTTGATGTTCTGAAGAGGCCGGCCCCTCTGCATTTCAGGACTTATCTGGTCCAGGGACCCATCTGGATGCTGTAGGCTTTTGGAAAGTTATCCTAGTGCATAGAACCTTTGTAGAATCTTATGTAATTCCTTAGGTCTTCTTTAGGATTGACTGAAACGGTTTTGGTTGGGGTTTGATAAGCTATGATAGGGGGCAATTTCTAACTGAAACTTGCCTAAGAGTGACCTCTACTCTATTTGAGCTCTCTCAGCCACTGATACCCTATTTATTACATTTCTTTTCCCCCTTTTGGTCAGGATGGCATTGTTGATCCCTCAGTGCTAGGGCCAGACACATCCCTGGGAGTCGTCTCCCGTGCCTCCAGGGAGATTTTCACCCTTGGATGTCATGTCCCACATGGTGGTGGGGGGGGGGCAGTGATTTCACTTGCAGAGTTGGGCTTCAAGAGAGAAAGGCCACATCTGAGCAATAAAACAGGTCCTGAGGAAGAAACTCTTCAACATACTTACAGGCAGGCTAAGCCTCTCTGCTACATACACAGCTTCACAAGAGCAAGCCTCAAGATCAAGGGCTTGGCCTGTTGATTTGGGTGTCCCTAATGTCAGACGCAGTATTAGGGGTTTGCCCAGTGGTAAGGTTTAATAGTTCCATGTTTTCCTTCCTATTCCTAAAGGGACTTTGCCAATACTTTTTGATTATTTGCTTAATATACTCTGGGATGTATCCAGGCATTACATTAAGCTATATAGGATTAAAGGCCCTCATTTTTATTCTGGGTTCCCAGAGTTTGTATTGTTTAAATGATCTATCCAAGCAGGTTGAGTTAGATTATGTGCCACAGAAAATTTAGGTTCTGGACAAAATAAACCTTTCTTCCTTTGGTCACAAAGAGTAGATGAAGTTCTAAAATGCAGACAATATCTTCCTTACCCCTGTATTCTGAATTACCTTAATCTGGACCTGATTGACTTTGTTCTTATCTCTAAATACCAGGTTATGCATGTATAAAACAGCCTCTCAAAATTCAAAAATAACAATTACGGCTCTGAACCAAATGTGACTATTATAAGAATTTACAATCTAGGCTCCTGTTTTCTTATACATATTTTCTGAATCAGACCACAGAATATTTGCTCTTTTGTTTCTGGCTTATTTTGCCTCACCAAATATCCCACAGGTTCATTCAAAACGTTGCATGCCTCACAACTTCGTTCCTTTTTTGTGGCCACACAATGTTCAATCATATGTATACATCATCATTTGCTAAACTACTTCTCAGTCAGTGCATACTGCAGCCACTGCCACAGAAAAAGCTTTTTAAATTTAAAAACTCAATTCTACCTTTCAAATAGCTAATGGATTAACCTTTATTATTATTATTTTTTGCTTGTTTTAAAGCAGGATAAGGTATTTCTCTTGCTTGGTTCTCTTGAGCCTGGGGTCTTAAAAAGGGGAAATCTGGTTTACACAGAAACAAGTTCAATTTCAAGGTCAAACAGCATACTAATGTGCTAGAATGTCTTTATTTATTGAATCTGCTTACTCTGGCTTATATCAAACAGCACTGTCCATATGCCTTTTTTGCAAAGAAAGCCATGGGGCATTCCATAAAGCTGCTGAATCATCTCTAGTGTACGGCTGAATGCACAGTCTTCAGGAGAAAGCCTTTCTATCAACAAAGATTTCCTCAGCAATTACTTACTGTATTCCATAAGGGATAGGACCTGGGAGATATTGAGAGCTATTACATTGTCCTTGCCTTCCATGAACTTCAAAGTATCCAGCAGATACAATATTTAGTCTTTTAAATACAATCTTATAAATTTGCACAAATTCTGGATGATGAATATTCTAAGGCATTTTTAAAGAACATCTCCTTGGCCTACCCATCTGGTCGCAATGTAGGTCAAATTGCACCCCCTCTGTGCATCTCTCTCACAATAACCTAAGAAGAACCAATAATATTCTCCACACGAGTATTTCAAATTATGTGGCATTTTTCCAAACAGAGTTACTCAACATAATATGCTTATTGGTCATGCCACCTGAGATTGCAAAGACAGAAAAACAGCTCAAAAGGAGTATGTCGGCTCATGTAATTTGGAAATGCTCTGAGCATCTGTCTTCAAGCAAGTTTCAAATAGTGTCAGCAGGGCCCTGCTTTCCTCTGTCTGTAATCATGTGCAGGAGATATGGGCACCGATAGCTTCAAGCCTCCATTGCGACTCCCACTCCCAGCCAGCACCCACCTATAACATGGCAAGGAAGACTCAGACCCAGTGTGGCTATTTTTACGGGTAAACCACTTGCTGTGGCCAGTGGCATGGAGTGTGTGATTGGCCAGACCCAAGTCCTGGGCCCACCTCTGAGGCTAGGGAGGGTTAGGGGCCTCTGGAGGTCCTCCTTGAGCCCAAATACATGGGATGAAAAAAAGGTATTTCCCCCGAGAAAGAATGATGATACCAGATAAAGGAGGAAAAGGATGCTGTAAGGCAAAAACAAAAATGTCCAGGGCAATCAACTCTCCAGAATGGATCCTTTGGATCTTTTTACACTTGAAATGGCAAGATTCTTATAGTGTTAGGCAGGATTGTGGTGGTAAGTGTTTAAAACAGCCATCAGTTTGGGGGATAAAGCTCTCATTTGTTGCATTTGCCAAACTCCATACTTCCAACATGGCCAGTTTCAAGCTGCCAGCCCGATACACTGGACAAGAAGCTGGGAAGGGATTTACAGCAGTACCTTATTATATGTATAGCATTCCCACCATGCAAATAAAATGCACAGAAATCACCTCAAGAGAATAGACAATAATAAAATGTAGTACTATATTTAGGAAGGGATGAGTTTTGAGTATTTGTTACATTTTTTTTCATATACTATGTTTAATTGCAAGTTTACATCATATGTTTTTTAAAAATGTTTTTAATAATCCATGTTATTCTCAATGCCTAGCTCATTTGAGCCCAAATCCCACACTCTTCTAGTAAATCTCTACCTTGGACACTTGACATATTTAAGTGTCTGAACTCAAAAGGCACCCATGAGGTTTTGATTATTCAAGTTATATTATTGGTAAGACAAAGTGCTTTTTCTCTCTTTTTTATTTTTAAACACAAAGTAAAGAGCAGCTTTTAGAACTCATAACTCTCTTTCTTTGGCTACTAGCAAGTCTAGCTACATTGAAATAGGAGAAAACATTTGTTCAGCATTTAGTTATCTTCTTTTGGATGAACTTAAAAAAAAATCCATCTGAAATGTGTCCCACAGAGAGTAGATCAAATACTAACTCCATCGCATTAAATCAATAAAAACCATCTTAACAGGAAAAAAAGTAATGAATCATTAATTAACCCCAAGAACTCAATATAGGTATGTGCATAAAATAAAACTCAAAACACTTTGCTGTAGAACCACTCTTCAAAATTCAAGGAAAGAACACGTAAACGTTTAAAGACTTGTTAGCAAGCAATTCTATGTTTTTTCTGCAGAGGAGGCCAAAAAGAGGTCAGAACAATTTAATTTAATATTTGGGAATTTACCTTTGAGATAACATGTACACAGAGAAAAACTGAGCTAATGAGGAAGAAGAGCCTGTATTGTGAGTTGAGCTGGTTTTGACATGTGTTGGGATAAGGAGTGTGCAGGGAAGCTTAAGTGCGAACAAGAAAGCCCTCTGCTCTAGAAGACAGTTTTCATCCTAGACCAATTCATTGCCTACACAAGCTGCAAGTTGCACCAAATCAGATTCACAGGAAAACTAGAAAATGTGGGGTTTCTCACTGACTATAACTGGTAATTTCTTCGGGGAGAAAATTTACAAATTACCATGTCACTCTAGGGGTCAAATGCCATTTTCTGGAACGTTTGTTCTCTAAGCAGTAGGATAATGCGAAAAGCAACCTAAATATTTCTCTTCGATTAATTTTCACTGGGGTCCCTTTTGATTATAGACCAATGTTTAATCCAACTCTCCTACAAGATGTGTTTGATTTTCTCCAACGTTCTCTTTATAGCTGCTCATTGTGTTGTTTGGTAGATGGTAATGAAGTTATAAAGACAGCTTGGTGACTGCATCTCAAACAGGAGGAAACAAAAGCTGGCTCTCGAATTAGTAAATCCCTTTTAAAAGCAGATGTTTCCTTAGGAATGGGTAATAATGGCAACCCCATGAAGCAAGCTGTCCCTCATTTTAAAAGGGGGCCTTTAGCTTCATGTGTTCTAATGAATCCATCTGCTTCAAGATGATGTGTTTTTACACATGCTTCTCATCTTTGTAAACTCTGTCAATATATATTAAAAGTCCCCATGGTTTGTTGAATCTTTATTTTGGGTATAAGAAGTCTGTGGGAAATTAGGGGACTCTGAAAAGCATAGATGCCTGTTTCTGAGACCAAAAATTCATCCTGATACATCCCAGTGCCTCCTATTGTTCAGAAGAATGTTTCTGGCTGGAAGTTTTGAGTTTTGGGCATTGGGTGATGAAATGCTGAACAAAAGTCCATTGAAGCCTGTAAGATATCTGTTCCAGAAACACTGACATTAAGGCAGTGGTGCCTCTTGCCAATTTGAGGTGCAGGGTTTTACTCACTATTGAGCTCAGAACTGGCCTTAGTGGATCTCTGAGCATCCAAAGGTTGCAGCCAGGACAAAGCCAGGTAGGAAGTGGGACCACATGAAAACAAGAATGAGGTTCTCACAGAGTGAAGAAAGTAGAGAGACATCATGGTGTGGAAGAGAGGGTGTAGGGAGGAGACTCGAGATGGCTTTCTGAACTCAGCTCTGAAATCTCATTTTCTGTTCTCATCAGGTCTAAGAAACCACTGATTAAACGTGCTTCTTTCCTCTCTCTTCTCCCTGTTATGCTCGGGTTAGTTTAAGGTGGTCAGTGTGAGGCAGTCTCTTACCTGAGGCCTCTGGAAATTAGGCAATGAACTTCTGCAGTGCATAGAACACATGCACAGGAACAGGGTCTGATTTTCCCTTAGGAAAGACTTAAAGATGGTACCTAATGTGTGGTGGTTTAAGAACTGATGAGCTTAGCCAAGATCAGGTGCCATATAAAGGCATAGTGAGATTCTACTCTGGGATTGGGGACTTGGTGGCCTGCGGCCAGGACTGCAGTGGGCTTGATGGCACAGTAGTAAATAAGAAGTAAAAGGGCAAATGTGGGATGTATTCGGCACTTTTCATGACATGACAGGGTGAGACCTTGAGTACTGATGGCCTAAAGGATGAAGCTCCGTGAGCCTGTGAGTTCCTTTCTCACACAGGCTGCAGTTCACACAGGTCTTGGATGGGCCTCTGTGAGGAATGAGGGAGGTCTCGGAACCCCTTCCACTGACTTGGGTCTGTTAATTCATTTATCTGACAAATATCTGTAAGCACCTACTGTATACCAGGCATTGCTCTAGGCACCAGCTTACAGTTCCTCGAGCTTACAGCTGTCAGGGAGAGAGAGGCAATACACAAAATAAACCAGTCGAGTATAAAAATAAATAAATAATTGAATTGAAAGTTGGAAATTGATGCATCGACATGTGAACAAACCATATAGCACAAGAGAATTCCAAACTGCAGATTGAAGCGAGCATGGCCGTAGACCCTGCTGGGAAGTGGTGCTCAGCCTTTCTCAGCCAGGACCGGACCTTCGTGGTTGAGCCCAGCTCAGAGTCTTTCTGTTTGAGATGGTGCCCATAGAGGGACTGTGACTGGATTTTGGTAATTGAAAGAAATGCTCTTTATCAGACAATTGGTGTGAGCAAGAGCTGTGGGAATGGACTCCAGTAGCTGACTAGTCCAATGGCCCAACTTCTGACCCATAATAAAGTACCCTGTTCCTAAGAAACATTCTCCTACTGGGAGCTTAGGAAACTCCTCTGACTTGGGCATCTTTGCTTTTGCCACCTTTTCTCTTAGTCCCGGCTTGAAGCCTGCTGGTGCTGAACGAGGCAGTTAGAGGGGTGTCACACAGAAGCTGAAGCTGAGACTTTGGTCATGCCACTTTCATCTTTTCCTTACAATGAAAATTCATCATTCTGCTACTGGGCTTCAAATAACAGCCCATGTGCTACTATAATTTTATTATACTCCTCTTACACACTTCTGCTAAAACTTTCTGTTTATATGACCAATTAATTAGGAAAGGTGCCGATGGAGAATTATCTCTGTCAAACTCATACTCTTTTTAAAATGGTGATTTGTTAGCGATATTTCTTTTTTTATGATTTAAAAGAGCTTTATTTAGTATGTAACCTCCATACAACTCAGTAAGACAAACTATAAAAGCCCTTTGTGAGAGTTTACCCATAAGATGTTAAAAACAGAAAATCAATAGCCACAAGAAAGCCACTCTCTCATCTTAAAAGCCTTTTTCCATGAATAGACAAGCACTCTCTCCTAGGTCAAAAGGTTATCAAAAGGTTGAGAGAATTTGGAAGTATATTAACCAAGATAAATGACCCAGGAACATTTTAATATCTTCCCATTAATTCTAAGGTTTCAATTAAATTTCAAAAATTGAACAGTTCTTTGTTAATTCAAGTAGATTTTGGTCAAAGAGGGGCTAAAATTTTTACAACTTAGACTTATGTTCACATGGAACCAGAATAAACATTTTTAGTTAATCGTGAAAAAAGATACATACCAGGTGAAATATCTACATATACCCTTGCCATATGGAAGCACTGGCAATGCAGACACACCCACTCCCCCAAAACTTAGCTAGTTGATCTCACGAGATCAGGAAAACCATCTTTAAATGGACAACAAATGGTATCAGATATCACCCAATTATGCTTGTGGCTAATATATCTAGAATGAATCACTGTTCTTTAAAAAAAAAAGTCTGTAATAAATGTGACTGTTCTAGTTTGCTAGCTGCCAGAATGCAATATACCAGGAACGTAAAGTCTTTTAAAAATGGGAATTTAATGTTGCTAGTTTGCAGTTCTAAGGCCGAGAAAATGTCCAATTAAAACAAGTCTACAGAAATGTCCAATTAAAGATATCCATGGAAAGATACTTTGGTTCAAGAAGGCCGATGAAGTTCAGGGTTTCTCTCTCAAGTGGAAGGGCACATGGTAAACACAGTCACAGTTTCTCTCTCATCTGCAAAGGCACACAGTGAACATGGCATCATCTGCTAGCTTCTTCTCCTGGCTTCTGGTTTCATGAAGCTCCCCGGGAGGTGTTTTCCTTCTTCATCTCCAAAGGTCACTGGCTAGTGGGCTCTCTGCTTCTCGTGGCTATGTCGTTCTTCTCTGGGTCTCTCTGAATCTCCTTCATTCTCCAAAATGTTTCTTCTTTTATAGGACTCCAGAAATTTATCAAGACCCACCCAAATGGGTGGAGACATGTCGTCACCTAATCCAGCTTAACCACCACTCTTGATTAAATCACATCTCCAGGGAGATGATCTGATTACAGTTTCAAACATACAGTATTAAATAGGGATTATTCTGCCTTTATGAAATGGGATTTAGATTAAAACATGGCTTTTCTAGGGGACATACATCCTTTCAAACCAGCACAGTGACTAAACTTTTTAACTACATAGAATCTCTAATTAGCCATGATCAGTAGCAGCAGTTAGTCATAGAACGTTGGGTAAGTAGGTTAAAGTAGGGAATTATAACTTAAAATGCCTAATTGTACATTCATCTGCCAATCTTCCGATGTACAGGCAAAAACTTTCCTTTGCGTAAGGATCCAGTGATTATGGTTCTACTTCTCACATAAATCATACTTATAACATGATTTGAGTACATTTTAATACCTTCTGTGCCTGTTTGAAGCTATTATGTACCCCAGAAAAGCCATGTCCTTTAATCCTCAGTCAATACTGCTGGGTAGGAGCTTTCTGTTTGTTTCCACGGAAATGTGGCCCACCCAATTGTGGGTGGTAACTTTCGATTAGATAGTTTCCATGGAGATGTGTCTCCACCCATCCAAGTGGAGTTGCTTACTGGAGCCTTTTAAGAGGGAACCATTTTGGAAAAAGCTTGAGAGCCAACAGAACCAACAGAGCCCACACAGCCAGAGAGACCGTGGGAGCAGAAGGAAAACACCCCCCAGGGAAACCTTATGAAATGAGGAGAGAAAGCTAGCAGACACTGCCATATCCTTCCCAGCTAAGAGAGAAACCCCAAACTTCATTGGCTCTTTCTTTGGAGTTAGGGTATCTTTCCCTTAATGCCTTAATTTGGACATTTTCACAGGCTTTAGAACTGTAAACTTGCACCTTAATAAACTTCCTTTTTAAAAGCCGTTCCATTTCTGGTATATTGTATTCCAGCAGCTTAGGAACTAAAACACCTTCCTATCTGTTTAGATTTTTAAAAAGTGGAATGAGTATTTAAATAAGTCTACGAAGCAATTTAAGCTCAGAATTTTCTTGATTTCTCTATTTTCCCCAATATGTTTTAATTTTCCCATCTCAGATTTGAAAGGAATTTTTATTTGCAACTCAACCTTCATCAAATCTTACCAAAGTGCTCAACTTAATTTTCATAGAAATAACTTTCTTTTTACGCCCACATTTCCGAGGTTTATGTAAATAGTTCGTTGAACTATGTACTTACTCTAAGAAGTCCAGTTTGCATGGAGAAGTTTGGTATGGGTATACTTCACTGAAGGAGCAGGAGCGTGTGAGGGTATAAAAGGGATAAAGGCTGGGGGCGTCTGGGAAGCCAGGCAGGCAGAGGCCATGAAAGAGCACTTGTTCTGCACATAATGGCACCTCTTATTGCTAACTCTGAAGCAGATTCAAGTGGTCTTTTTATTCATAAAGGTAGAGCCGGAGTTTGAGGCTATTACAAGTTAACACAGCTGCCAAGGTCTGCGTGGCATCGGGCTCAGGCCCCAGGACTCTTGCTTCGGCTTGGGAGGGGTCTGGAAACCAGAGCCAAGAGTCAGGTGATGCTTTTCCTCTCTCCTTCCCTGTGTACTTCAGTGAGAAGGTCATAAAAAAGAACATTAAGGAGAACTAAAAATAGTCAACAGTATTCACTGAAAGATTTGGTCATCAGGAAATAAAAACTTATATACATGGTCACAGTGTCTTGGAAAGAATGTGTGGATTCTATCTGGCAAGACTTTTTTGGCACTTTATATTTTTCACTAAAGAGTGATTGCTAAGTGTTTTGGCAACAATGACACCTAAACTGTTGGGAAAAAAATCACTGTATGTCATCAATGCAGTGATTGGCATAAAATGTAATTACATGTTTTCTTATTTACTGAGGCTCCAAACAAATACTCAATGCCCAGACTAATACATATATGGATATTTAATTTAATTATATCTGGAGAAGTAACAGAGGATTTAAAAACAGACCACATAGTCTAACATACTGTACATTACATGTGTTTGGTTTCAGCTGGAGTAAGGCACTCACTGAAGACCTATGCTGTCAGCTACAACAGACATGCATCATTCCTGCTTAATTCAAGTCTTAGTACTGGTTAAAATGTTTTATTATTGTATTATCCTAAACTGCTGTGATCTCCAACCTTAAGGGATACAGGAAAGATAAATTCAGGAGTTTTAGTTGCATAATTTAATAACCCAACTACCGTCAACTTTTGACTTAAGTAAGTTTTGATAAAATCTGAGTATTCTTGTGTCCAACATGACCATGTACAAACGTTTTTTGAATGGTGCTTGATAAGTAGTAACTGATTGTAAAATTATTGGAACATACAATAAATCCATCTCAATGCCTATGGTAAATTATTGTAATACTCCAAGGAGAAACATTTAAATCAATTCCAACTGGCAAGGACAGGGGAGAAAGTTAATTCCATTAGCCGCCTTGATTTAGTTAAATACATAGTATACTTTTATCAGCAACATTTCTATGTCCCCATCATTAGAAATTGATTAAAAAACAATTATTAAAAAAAATTTTGAGTAGGTACACATAACCCTCCTTGTCGTTTATAAGTAGGCATGACTTAGAGGCACTTGATTTTTATCTTTTAGTAAAGAAAAGAATAATGCTACCAGGGACCTCAAGGTAAGACTGGAACCAGAAATCAAACTTGGCATGAAAATGCTGTCTGCCAAAAATATTGTAGAAGCAAATTCGTTGACAGGTATTTAAAAAAACATTCAGGCTCGGTAAGGTTCTAGACAGTAAAAATCTTTACAAAATTTTGTAAAACCCAGCCAATTTAAATGAGTAAGGAATAAAGTCAAATGAACTTACTTGCAAGAGGGGTTACACAGTATCAGTAGGTTTTAGCATTTTTTGTTTTTGCTTGGGCAGGCACCGGGAAATGAACCCCGGTCTGTTGCATGGCAGGAGAGAACTCTGCCACTGAGCCACTGTGGCCCACCCAGTATCAACAGGTTTTAAAATTAAAAACATTAAACAGTCAAAAATCTACTTGGCTGACCTTTTAAGGACTTACAATACAAAAATTTAATGTTGTGACCAGATTTAAAACACACATACATACATACTTAATACATGACACATACTACTGAAATGCTATGCATGAGCCCAACCCAAAAGTTTCAATACATAAAGACCTAACATGGCTTTTTTAAATGTTAAGAGCCTGAAAATTAGAGAACACTATAAAATTCAAAAGGAAAACAGGACAACAAAGAGCTTTTTAAAAAAGCCACCAGTTGGTCTTCACTAGTGAAACACATTAAATAATATAATTATGCATCCTCTCAACTGGATACAACCGTAGCTGCCTTAAGTCAATTGGAAATTAAAAGTCTTTCAAATCCTAAAGAGGCGCTCAGTTTCCAACATGACATGTGGCTGTTCAGGTTACCCTGGCTGTTCTCAACAACAAAATCTTAGAAAGTTGTTGAACACTGATGCTAAAGAATATCAATGAAAAAGATAAAGAGACAAAAAAGACAAGCTTGCAGAAGAGACTTTCAAGGATGGAGATGCTAGTGTAAACATCTGTAGAACTTCCTCATATCCCAGCTTTAAGGGACAGGCTGCCTAACTACATAGGAAACTTTGTCAGTTGAGCTTCACCATGATAGATTTTCAATGTATCAAAAATAGCGGTGGGAGATGGACTTTCACTGTATCAAAAATAGAGGTGGGACAGAAAGTCTGGTTCCTTGTTTCTGGACAGCTTGGAAACATGGAATATTCTGTGCTGAAGCACTCTGGTACAGTGTGCCCTGGGTTTCTTTTTCTCTCTCCACAGAAGCGAGAATGGCCCACAGGTTTCAAATCATGATTATTCTCTCCTGGGCCATCCATTGTGTGCATTAGCCACGTCCAGCAGGTCCCTCAGCCTGCAGCTGGCAGCTGCAGGACATGCTGCCCTCCCACGTTACAGAGCCAATATCAAAGGATCTTAGGGGGGCAGGCACTGCCCATGGGGCCGTCTGCATATATGTGATAAGCGCTCTGGGCTGCTCCCTCAGGCCCATATGGAGTATGGGCGGTTGGTGAAGATCCTTCCCGTGCACAGCCTGACTGGGCCAGCAGGGGCAGGCTGCCCGCAAATACCCCCTTCCTCGGGGTGTTAGCGCTAATCCAGCTCATCGGTTCCACTGAATCTGGATTATAGAATTCTCTCAACTCCAAGAGGTCACCCATCATTCCCGGCCAGAACTTAGAGCAAAGATATAGCAGTATTAATATCAGTATTGAGTATCGCATTATACATATCCTTTCTGGGTTGTAACGATGGACTAACTTCATATGTAACTCCCAAATTTCATGGCTGCATGAGCCAAATGATGCAAACACATACACGTGTGCTGTCCAGAGGTACTACATTCCCACTGTACTCAATGCCAAGAATCCAAACAGAATAGTATGTATTAAATTATAGGCAGTTTCAGGTTTCAATTGTGCATTTTCCCATTTCACCCATGGATTGCTGATTTGCAGAATCACTGAGATTATGAAGGGCAATGGCAATAGTTACAATCAACGTGGTGGACAGAACAAATACAAAAGCATAAAAAAGCAAAAGTATCTGAAAGCCTTTCAAATGTATTAAAAGGCAGGAGGCCAAATGCTTCTTCGCACAGATACAGATTTGCATCAAAATCCCTTGTTGCTCCAAATCCAAATTCTGCCTTCAAGTATTTAGATATGTATTCGTCTGACTTCAGGTTAAGAATTTTCTGGATAATGTTGTTGAGAAGAACTGCCAAACATAAAACCATGAATAGATGCAGCAAAAGTTTCCCAAGCCTAGTAAAAGAGCTTCTAGTTTTCAGATTTTTCTGAAATTTTCTTGCAATTAATAGGAAAAGGTTAAAACTGATAAGCAATGATCCACATATCATGGACTTAAATATCTGAAGAGTGTAGACCAGGAGAAAACCTGTTATCTGCATACCAGACAGTCATGTTGCCTTCACTGCCAGAAGCATGTCCAAGGAATCCAGTGTAAGCAGTACTAATGCTGGCATCAGCATCATAAATTGATTAAATTTCCATGTCAGGCTAAAGAGAAAAAATGATATGAAAATGACAAGAGGTATCAGCCTTTCAGAAAGAGGCTATTCATTTAGTCTCAGGAAATATGTGACTGATGCTATCTGAACTGCAAAGATGGCAGGGCCCAATTCTCCCTCAATGAAACAGTCAACTCGACTCCTGTGGTGCCTATTCTGTTTGTGACATACCAGAAAGCTGCTAACAGTCCTGAAAGCGATGCACCACTAAGGAGCCAGCTAGAGCTGTGGCATAGACTGCCTGGGTCCAAATAAGGTGTAAATATAAGAAGATGCTGGCTCTAAATATTTCTGTATAGGAAGAGCTCTATATAAAACATGGAGAAAAACCTCTTGGTAAATATTCCTTCATTCAAGGAGGTTAATTGTCCTTAGAGATTCAGTTTTATTACATATTAAACCATGTAAACCTTGCTTGAAGGTTGGAGCCTGCAGCATTTGCGTGTAGTAGGAATAACGCAGTCCACATTTGTCTAATGAGATTTCTCGCCCCACTTCCTTAATATCAGAAAACCATAAATCACTGGCACGTAAAGTGGCAAGGCTGACAGACAGAAGCAGTCCACTGCAAAGGGCATGGCTCCCCCAATCCTAAGTGACAGACTCTTCCATTATCTTCGATCGGTATAACCAGACGGCAATTTATTTTCCAACTTTACCTTTTCTTCTTGTGCTGAATAATCTTTAGACAGTTGTTGGGTTTTTATTCCTTTTCTTTGATGCTAGATGGACATCATGATGTCGAAGACTTGCATGCATTACTCAGCGGACTTCACCATGGCGGCTCAGGCGTCTCCCAGGCGCGCTCAGTAAGGAAGGACACCAGGCAGGCACGCGAACCGGAAGTTCCGGCCTGGGGTGGGCAGGGCAGGGGCGGGGCCTGGAGAGGGCGGTGGGGAGGCGGGGCTGGGGCGGGGCTGGGAGCCGGGGGAGGCGGAGCCGCCCAGCCCTGAGGGCGGCTTTCTTTATTTTTTAATTTTTATTTTGTAGTGGGCCTTGAACGTTCAGAATTAATCATATTTATGGCTCCTGACACACTCTTTATGTTGCTTCCTCTAAGTCTTCTTTTACTTGCTATGTTTGTAGCTTGCTCTTAAAAAATGTTCTCAGCACTCGTTCGTCTACTGCCCAATAGATAAACTAGAACCAAGATGGTAACTTATACCTTTTTGGTCCTTCCCCACCACACCTCTTTGCCGTCGCCCTGCCTAATACTCCAGGGTAACCTCCAGCCTGAGTCTGTGTCCATCATTCCCTTTCTTTCTTTTTCTAAGAGTTTTATTTAATCTATAAGGATCCCAGAAAAGTAGAATTGTTTACAAGGATGAGTGTTAAACTGTATGTTATCCTCTAGGGCTTTCTTTTTTTTTTTCCTGCTTAATATTATACTGCTAAGATTCATTCATTTTATTATGTGTCACCGCAGTTCATTTGTTTTGACTACTGTATGATACGAAAGTGTGTGGACATATCACCATTTATTCACCAGTCTTCTGATATGGGCTCGTGGCTTGTTTCCATGGTTTTTATTATGAACAACGGTGCTATGTTTGTCTCTTCTGTGGAATTGCTGCTCGTAGAGGGTGTGACTTCAACTTTAAAATATCAGACTGACTTTCGAGTAGTTCTGACAGTTTTCTCTCCAACCACCAATATTTAAGGGATCCTGTGGAAAACATTCTCCTAAATACTTCATTTTGTCAAATGTCCTAAACTTTTGCTACTTCAAAGAGCATAATTTGGAAACTCATTGTACTATTGATTTATATTTCCTTCATCGCCAATGAAGTTGAATATCATTTCAAATATTTATTGGCCATATGTGTTGTCTCTTCTATAAAATACATAGAATGATGTGTGGAAAAAGAGGAAATTGGGCGGGCCACGGTGGCTCAGCAGATAAGAACGCTTGCCTGCTGTGCTCAAGTACCCAGGTTTGATTCCTGGTGCCTGCCCATGTGAAAAAAAAAAAAAGAAAAAGAGGAAATTAAAATCTTTACACATTTCATGTGCAAAAATCAACTTCAGATAGATTAAAGACCTAAATGTAAATAATGAATATAAATAATGAATAAAATATTATGAATATATTTTAGAACTTAGAGTACGAGTAGGGGACAATTTCTTAAACAAGACATAGAAAACTATGGCTATAAGGCAGTAATAAATTTGATCATATTCAAATTGAGTTTTATACATCAAAAGATACCTTCAAGAAAATGAACAGACAAGTTACAAACTGGAAGAAAATATTTACAGTATACACCATGAACAAAAGATTAGTATCAAAATTATATTTATATTATGAATACCCACAAACCATTAATAAGGACATAATCAACCCAATACAAAAATTGGCAAAAGGCATCAACAGGTATTTCTTTTATTTCTTATCATATACTAATTATTTTTTAACTTGGATACAGTAAGTGAAATGATTAAGAACATGAATTTTGGATTAAAGAAAACTGCCTGGGTTCAAATCCTTGCCCTGGCACTTATTAATTGTGTGCTCTCTGGAAAATTTTTTAAAACTTTCTAAGTCTCAGTATCTTTAACTGTGAAATGTGATTGTGCCATTAGCTGATTAATGGGTAAATAAAATGTGATCTATCTATACAATGGAATATTATTTGTCTATATAAAGCAATGAAATACTGACGACAACATGGATGAAACTTGAAAGCCTTATGCTAAGTGAAAGGAGACAGTCACAAAAGACAACATATTGTAATCCCATTTGTATGAACGATACAATATAGGCAAATCTGTAGGGACAGGATTAGTGCTTGCCAAGGACTGGGGAAATGTGGGGCTGGGGAGCCACTGTCTTAGGATTACAGGGCTTCTTTTTGTTGCAATTAAAATGCTCTGGACATAGGTAGTGGTGATGGTTACTCAATCTCGTGAATGTCCTAAAAGCCACTGAATTGTCACTTTAACATGGTGAATTTTATGGTATGTGAATTATACTTCAGCTTTTTAAAGTGAAAAAAAAAAGGCTTTTGTGAGCGTTGAATGAGGAAGCCCTTATAAAAATGTCTTAATAAATTGTCTGCCACATAATAAACATTGAAAAAATGACCCATGGTTTAAAAAAATGCTATTCCATTTTCTTCTGCTTCACTTTTCCCTAGCTATGACTGTTTCTCTCTAGGATGTATTTTATTTGACTCAGGTTTCACATAGCATTCTCCTTGAAATGACCTTCAAAGATAGGATCAAAAGAATTATGGTGAATGTTCATATAAATAATAGCTACCATTTACTGACTATCTATTAGACACCAGTCCCAATTCTAGATGTTTTCTAAAGTTATTGTTCAGTCCATAGAACAATCCTATGAGCTATCTCTATTTTACATTTGAGAAAACTGAGGTTCTGTTGCTCAAGCTCAACATTCCAGTTTACCTGAGAATGAAACCAGGAACATTTAACTCCAAAGTTCACTTTTTCTGCCATACGACATGACCCAAAGGTATAAATCACTGTAAGGAGATGCTAAAGAATGATGTGATGCAGTAAATTACCCTCATCCAATAATATGTTCGTGCCACTTAAAAATACTATGTATAGCAACTGGCAATTCTTTCCTTTGAACAGCAAAGACTTCATTTTATTTTATGAGTAGTCTGCTGCTGAGACCACTCCTGCTGCTGCTGGTGCTTGTTTCACCTTGAAATTCTTCAGGTTTCCTTTTATATAAAATCCGAAATGTAGATGAGTTTACAGCATGGAAGAGGAGCCAAATCAGTCATTTAAATTCTATGAATTCCGTGAATGCCATTTTAATCAAAGCTTTAGAAATCCCTTTATCATGATTCTTCCCAGCACCTCTCAAATTTAGGAAGGGCTCTAGCCAGGACTAGGATGTTAGAAAAATCTATAATTGATGGTGTACAACTGAAATATCATCAATAAAAATATCACACTGTAAAATCATTAAGAAGTGTTGCCTTCTAGCAAGTCAGCTTTCAAGAACAAGCTTCAGTGGAGGTTTTATTTTTACCCCGGGCTTTATTTGATCTGCTAGAAAGCAGGAGACTTTGAGGTGGAGCATAGTTTCTGGGGTGAGATGATTTTTGGCGTCATTGACCTGGAGTCCCACAGTTCTTCAT
This sequence comes from Myrmecophaga tridactyla, assembly GCA_004026745.1. Classification (NCBI taxonomy): domain Eukaryota; kingdom Metazoa; phylum Chordata; class Mammalia; order Pilosa; family Myrmecophagidae; genus Myrmecophaga; species Myrmecophaga tridactyla. The sequence continues at coordinate 42,765 of PVIY010005239.1, forward strand.
CAGAGGTGTGGTGCTTGGGGTCAGAGAGCTTTCAGAAGAAGCCCAAAGGTGGCCCAGGGTATTTGGATAGAAAGCAAAGTTTTCCCTTTCAATTCTGGCAAATACATTTTGTATATAAGAGCAAGGGGGACAGCAAGGAAATCACCTCTTCAGATATTGTACACAGTTGGCATTCTACATTCCTACTGTACCTCCTGTTCTAAGGAGGAATTAACCTTTTTTGGGGTACACACAATGAGGTGGACACTCTGACATTTATCTTTCATATGCTCTCTCATTTATCCAGTATCACTGTTCCTCTTATGGTCAGGAAATTGAAGGTTAAAGCAGTTAAGTAACTTACCTAAAGCTACAGAGCTGGTACAGGGAAAGGTCAAGATTAGAATTTATCTTAAGTCTGGCTGTTGCCATAACATTATGCAGCCTCCCAGAGAAAAACATTGCTAGGCAAGGAAGAACGTATTAAGCATTTAGCATGATCTAATTCTTGTTATATAATACGCTCTAAAGTGAGACTTTAAAGACATGTACTGAAGACTTACTCTGTTTTAAAATTAAAGATGTTTCTATTTGGACAGTTTAATAATCCTGACAGCTATGCGGGTGGAGGGATTTATTCCGCACTCTTCAGGTTTCCAGAGAATAACTTCTGGTCCCTTTCCCCAATTATTTTAATTTGTAAATGGCCAGAATGCAATATACCAGAAACAGAATGGCTTACAAAAAGGGAATTTATTAAGTTGCAAGTTTACAGTTCTAAGGTTGTGAAAGTGTCCAAATTAAGGCATCCAGAGAACGATACCTTAACTCCAAAGAAAGGGCCAATGAAGTTCCGGGTTTCTCTCTCAGCTGGGAAGGCACACATTGACATCTGCTAGCTTCTTCTCATTTCATAAGGTTTCCTCTGGGGGTGTTTTCCTTCTGCATCTCCAAAGGTCTCTGGCTGTGTGGGCTCTAGAGGCACTTAAGCTTTTTCTAAAATGGTTCCCTCTTAAAAGGTTCCAGTAAGCAACCCCACCTTGAATGGGTGGAGTCACATCTCCATGGAAACCATCTAATCAAAAGGTACCACCCACAATTGGGTGGGTGACATCTTAATGGAAACTACGTAATCAAAAAGATCCCACCCAGCAATATTGAATGAGGATTAAAGGACGTGGCTTTTCTGGGGTACATGACAGTTTCAAACCGGCATACCAACTTATTCTCATTCTTCCCCAGGAGAGGAGGGCTGTCCGCTGGGAGGCTCCTGAGAGCACCACAGCCATTGACCACCTGGAGCAGAGGGTGGGGGGCTGGCACTGAAAGGTGTATGGGCCCTGAACCTCTCCTCTCCTGTTTTCATGGACCACTTGTACTCCTGATGGTCATAAAATCTCCTTTTGGTGAGCCTGGGAGTAGGAAAGCAGAAGAAAGCCCAAATTCTCCAGGTTCTAGAGCCAGTGGAATTCACTGGTGGGAGCTATCATAGTCATGGGAACTGGGAAGCCCCATGTTGGCCTTAGGCCCAACTGAGCTTTCTGACACAATTTACAAAAATGCCCTCTTTTTTAAAAAAATTTTATTTAATAAGCTGATAATTTGATCCCCATTTGGCTTTGGTCTTTTGTGAACACTCTATTTGCATCATTTCAGTTTATTCTTTCAATGACTTTGGGGTCATTTATACTTCTCTTTCTTTTACAATCCAACTTTGCTAATCTTTCAGCAAATCTGATTGGCTTTCTCTTTAGAAGCTCATCAGAGCCATCTCTTCTTTCCACCTCCAGTGCTACCACCCTCCTCTGAGCAATTGTCACCTCTGGTCTGGATTACTGGAAGAACCGCCTCACTTATCTGTTTCTATATTTTCCCCTACAGCAAGAGTGAGCCTTTCGAAGTGACGCTCCTCTGCTCACCGTCTTGCAAGTTCACACCTAAGTCTGCTGGTTCCCTCTCTGACTCATCTCTCACTTGCTAACTCCCCTTGCTAAAAGTCAGCTCCAGCTAAACTGGCCTCCTTGCTGTTCCTTGAAAATGCCAGGCACATCCGCATCTCAGGGGCCCTGCCCTGCTGATCCCTCTCTCTGGGATCAGCTTTCCCTAGACATCTCTATCTGTAATTCCCTCACCATTATGTCTTTGCTCAAGCATTGCTTCCTCAGTATTCTCAGTAAATGGTTTTCTGGATCATATTATTAAAATATCAAATTGTCCCCTGCCACGATCCTCCTTACTATATTCTATTATTTGGTTTTATCAGCACATATTCATTTCAAAAATACATAATTTGCTCATTTATTGTATTTATTGTTTGCTTTGTATTGTCTCACCTGGAATATAAACTCTGTGCATTTTGTTCTCTGATTTATTCCAAGTGCCTAGAATATATTTCTTGAATGAATGAACAAATGTAAAACTATACATTTCTGTACCCTCTATTCCCTTTCATGTCTGTTTGCAGATCAAGCAATTACTTAATGAGTTATTCTTTTACTTGTAAAGCCTTGTTCAGAACAGCAAGGAGCAAACAGTTCACTCAAACTTTCAGCTCTATTCAAGTACTTTCCCTAATGCTGTTGACGCAGAAGGTATATTATCTGTCTTCCATGTTACTGCAGACAAATGTTTGCATGGTGAACAAATGTCTCCAGGTTTCCAGCCTATAATATCTATTTTCTCACCACTTATGATAGATTTTTATTATGGCAGCACCCATTTCATGAACCAATTTCTGCATTAGATAGAGTAACACTGGGTCCTGTAACAGAGTCTCCAAAATAAAGTGGTGTAAGAATATGGAAGTGTGTTTCTCCTGAAATTGTTCCTAGGTGAGTGTTTTGGATTGATTGCTCTGTGATGTCACTCAGGCATCCGAGCTAACTGCATCTCTGCCATCTGCATTGTGTAGCTCCAAGTTCACTCTACGCACTGACATTCTGGGTGTAGGGAGGGGAGAAGGTTATGGAGGAGGATGCCTGCAATGCTTTACACTCCATTCTTGGGACTGACACATTGTTTCATTCATTGATGAGCCCTTATCTCATGGCTAAGTAATTTGTGTAATAGAACTTGGAAAATGTAGTCCCTGGCTCGGCAGCCATGTCTCAACCGTGAACTATTATTATGGAGAAAGAGGGATATGGGTAGTGTTTTATGACGTACAGTTTTAATGGCTATGGTGCTCTCAGCAACCTCCCAATGGGCAAGTAGGTACTATTTTTTATGGATATAGTTTCATTTATTTTGAAATATAATTCACATACCATAAAAGCCATTCTTTTAAAATGTACAGTTCAGTGGCTTTTAGCATATTCAAAATTGTTTGACCATCACCACTATCTAATTTTCATTGGCATAAAAATAAATCTGTTACCCATTAGCAATCACTCCCTATTCCTCCATTTCCTCAACCCTTGGCAAGCACTAATGAAATGTATGTCCCTGGATTTGCCTTCCTGGGACATTTTAATGAGTAAAATCATGTAATAAGTGGCATTTTGTGTCCGGCTTGTTTTACTTAACATAAAATTTTCAGGGTTCATCCATTTTGTTACATGTGCCAGTACTTCATTCTTTTTTGTGGCTGAATAATATTCCATGGTATGTGTATATCACATTTTGTTTGTCCATTCAGCAGTTGATGGACATTTGCATTGTTTCCACTTTTGACTATTAGGAATAGTACTGCTGTGAATATTTGTGTACAAGTTTCTGTGTGGACATATATTTTCATTTATCTTGGGTGTATACCTAAAAGTGGAATTCTTGGGTCATAGGGTAACTCCATGATTAACTTGTGTGTGTCACATATAACCATTTTATTCTATTTTTTATTACAACAGTTGTATGTTTATAGAAAGATATTTATCTTTTTGAGAACCTGCCTAACAGTTTTCTATAGCATCTGCACAATTTTGCATTTCTGCCACCAGTATAGGAGGGTTTCAATTTTTCACCAACCTGGTCAGCACTTGTTGTCTTTCTTTTTTTTTTACAGCTGACCGGATGAGTGTGAAGTGGTATCCATTGTGGTTTTGATTCGTATTTCCCTAATGATTAATGATTTTGAACTTCTTTTCTTGTACTTATTGACTATTTGTATTTCTTCTTTGGAGAAATGTCTTTTCAAATCCTTTGCCTGTTTTTAAAATTGGTTTTGTTTTTTTTTTTAATTTATGGAGTTCTTTGTATCTTCTGGGTACCATACCCTTATCAGTTAAATGATTTACATTTTCTCTCATTCTATGGGTTGTCGTTTCACTTTCTTGAAAGTTTTCTTTGTTCTTTGAGATGGTTTCATTTTTACCATTGAAGAAAATGTGACTTTGACATGTTGAATAGCTTGCACAAAATCATCCAATAATAATAAACCCAAGGGTTAGAATGCAGCATTTTCTCCAAAGTCCTAAATTCTAGACTTAACTGTTAATTATGGCTGTGGCATGAGCAACTACTCAAGTCTTTTCTGCTGAATAGAATCCTCCTTGCAAGTTTTGAAAAAGAGAAACATGAAGTAATTCTTAACTCTAAGATCCTCATGGTATGAAAGGACAAATTGATATTACTCTCTCTATTCTATAATAGAATAAAAAAATATAAATAATTGAAAGCAATCTTAAAAATAGACTCAGTTGTGCCTTACATTTGGTGATGCGTGTACAGGCTAATGCCAGAAAAAGAGAAACAGGACTTGAAAGTACTTGGAGACCTGATCTTCTGGGACCTTCCTCTTCCTTAGTCTTAAAGTTTTTCCAAATCCTCTTCTAGATAAATAAGAATCACATCGGCTTTCTTTCTTTCTTTTTTTTTTTTTTTGCATGGGCAGGCACCAGGAATGGAACCTGGGTCTCTGGCATGGCAGGCGAGAACTCTGCCTGCTGAGCCACTGTGGCCCACCCCACATCTGCTTTTATGATCATCTAGACATAGAATATCTATTGTCTCTTTCAACAGCTTATTCTTGGGTCCACCCATGTACTCCAATTTCTGAATGGTGGGTTTCAGTGGTTCCATTTAACTTCTAATTTAAAATTCTCATGGACAATTTTAAATCTGCTTCATCTATCTTTGCCTTCGTGTGGAGAGTACCTTGCTGATGCTTAGCCTTTGCAAATACCTCCACTTAGATTCAAATACCTCCACTTAAGATTCAAATTAAAACAGCAACAGTTGGCCTGATAATGCCACTGCTCTCAAATACATTGTTTTTTCTGTTTAATTTTTACATGAAGATGATAGATGATTTCTTCTGCCATTTTCCAGAGGAGTTAATGCAATTTTAGAGATGTTCAATGATTTCCTTCAAGGTTGCATAGCTCTTGAATTGCTGAGCCATGATTCAAACTTTGATGGCCTGACTCTAAGTGCAGTGCTTTCATATCACACTGGCAGGGATACCCACCATTATCCACTCCTGCCTGTGGTCACTGAATTAGAAGTTCCCAGCAAGCCCATGACAGGCTGGAGACACCATATTTCCCAGACACCCTTGCAGTTAGGTATGGCCCTCAAGTGAGTTCTAGCCAATGCAGTGGGAGTTGGGGGTTTGCACCCCTTCCAAGCTTAGCCATTGAAACCTCTCCTGTGTGGTTCTTCCTGCTCATTCCCCTCTCCAGGGAATGGGATGGTGGTGCCAGGGAAACCCTGGACACAAGACTAGTCATGTGCTGGGGTCCCTGAATGACTGTAGGTGGGGGGATAATGGAGGGAGAGATCCCCACTATCCTGAACTTCTTGCTGTTTAAGTCACTGAATATTTGGGGTGTATTTGCTACTTTGGCTTAGACTTCCCTGGCTAATACAATCCAGATTGCCATTTTGCTTCGACATTTTTAGCTTGGGAAATTCACTACCTGGAGGGCTTAAAGTTAACTCTTTTAATACGTTGAGTTAAAATATTTTTCCCTATAATTTCAGAGTTCTAGTTCTTCCCTCTGGCATAACCAGAAAAAAATTCAGCACCCTTTTTCAGAATGATCCTTCAAATATTGAGCACAGGTTTTTGATAACCAAGCCATCCTTTCTTCAGAAAGGGTCCAGCACATAAGTGGTAGTGTCTAGTCAACACGAAGTAATCAGTAAAGCTAGAAGCTCCCTCTTCCCTGGTGTGCTCCACTGCATGGTCTTTATTATCACCTTTATCTTCTGCTGCCTTTTTAAAGGCCATGGAGAGCAGTGCCATGGAAGAAATCCTTATCAGGGAATTTTGGTTCACCTCTCCTCAGATGAACCCTGTTGTAAAACTAACACTGAGAAATCTGATAAAATGGAAGTTTTATCCATCATGGAATCGGAGCTGGTTTTGCACTACAGCTGCACTCTCGAAGAGAGAATGAGAAAACAAATGTGCAAGGAGGGTGAGCACATGGCCCCCAGGTATCGATGCAGAAAGGAAAGCTTCATGGGGACCTGTCAGGACAGAAGTTGGTAGGGATTAAACAGGCAGCAAAGAGGGTGGTGCAATGGTGGCTCAGTGGTAGAGTTCTTGCCTGCCATGCCAGAGACTGGAGACCCGGGTTCAATTCCCGGTGCCTACCCACGCCAAAAAAAAAAAAAAGGCAGCGAAGAGTTGGGAAAACTTTAGAAAGTCAGTCCCCCTAAGACGGCATTAAATGAATTTCCCTGTTCAGTTTCCTCCTCAACAACCACTACAGGGCGTCCACGGCTCTCAACAGCACCCTTTCATCCTGGCAAGCTCACTTTGCCTCTTTCTATTTGCCAAACACAACTTTTCACATCTCAGTGGAGAAGCGGGGTTCCTGGACGGAGGATTATCTGACTATTACATTCCGTATCTCCACACTTGTGATATGTCTGTCTGGATGTGGCTAGTTGTTCAATTTTCTTCCAATTTTAAAAGCCTCAGTTATAACATGCTTAATGTGACCTGATGCAAATGCATCTCCTGACTGGCCTTGTGGGTTTGGGGATCTTCTTGCCTGCTTGATTCTTACTCTAAAAGGATCACCAAAGTGCAATGATGATTTGGGGTTCTCAGAACCCAAGATCTGAAAATATAGACTAGTTTTCATTTCCAAAAGCTCATCATAACTTGAGAGGCAGGCAATCTCCACTAAAATCTCTCAGTCCCTAAAAGCAGCCATCTTTTATGTTGACACAGCAGAGATTTCAGACCGTAAAATAACCCAAGCTGTTGATGGATAGTTCTCATGATGCTTCTTGGGAAAAGATGGTCGAAAAACAGGTGAGACAGCAAAGAGAGTCAACTCTGTCAGTTTCAGGACCGATTAGGTTGCTGACCTTGCCATCGAAACAATCAGCCACATGTCATAAATTGAAAATATTGACTGATGAAAATAATTGTCCTCTTGATGATTTTATCCATCTTCCGTCCTCAGGAACTCACTTTGTTCATCACCCATTTTTCTTCTGACTGACCAGTGACTGCCTTGTCAGGATGTTCCAGAAAGCACACCAGCTGACAGAGGCAAAGGCTTCCCTGTTTGCTATTAATTGTCTGGCTCTAGTCAGGAAGGCAATTTCCTGGGCACAATGCTGTCCACATCCTGTTATCACATTTTTTTGCTTTCATTAGTGACAATAAAAAGGCCTTTTGTAACTCGAAGACATTTACACACATACCATAAAAGCGAAGGAAAAGCTAGAGCATTTCCCAAAAGAAAACCGGTGCTAAGGGACAACCGGTTCTTTTTACTCAAAAGGTCAGTAAGTGAAAGCAGAAGGTGATTACTGAGCTCTGGGTGTCTGAAATCATCTTCAAAGATGACATTGGCTTCCTCTGTGAGCAAGGCATCCTCTTCCCACCCCGCCTCTGTGAGATCTGAAGTCATCTATTGTCTTCATTAAGGTACCAACAAGAAGTCAGAAGACAGTATGGAAGAAGATTTATTCCTTTTACAGAAAATCACAGGTGGGCCTTTCCCTTTCCTTCTAAAGCTCAGCTACAGATGTGCAAAATCCTTCCCAATGCAGGAAAGGCACCTCCTGGAGAATGTGCATCTCTCTCTTTTGTAGGACTCTGTTCCTTTCATATAACAGATTGGGATGGACTTCTGGATCCTTCACTCTCTTCATACTCTTTCCAACAACCAGTCCTCTCTTGAATGAACTTAGTTTCCATTTATTAGGCCTAAGTAGAAACTTTCCTTGAAGTGATGTTAAGTTACTCTTGTCAAAGGTTTTCCTTTTTAGTGTATACCTCCAGTCTATACTTTGCAAACTTCCTACTGATTTCTCCCATTTGTGCTAATTCCCTGAAGAAAGGCCCCATGCACCATTCACCATTTTTTTTTTCCTGAATAAAGGAAGGTATGCAGTTATGATTAAATATGGTTAGTGGTATAATCTGAAATGGTGGGCCTAGAGTTTGACTCTATTTCTGCTTCTTATTTATTTTTATAACCACAAGTAAGTAATTTAACTTCTGAGAGGCCCAGGCTCTTTATTAAAAGATTGCAGTACTGACATCTACCCTCTCCTCCCAGAGGGATGGGCTCTAGTGGACCTGTCCAGAGAAGGGAGATGTGATGGTTATCAACAACATCCAATCAGTTAATGTAGGGGACACCACCTAATTTAATACAGGAATCAGCCAAGATGTTTAATAAATTTTAAGAGAGAAAAAGAGGGAAGATATGTCCTGGTGTCCATCTGAAGTTTACCATGAGGTTCTGAGATATCATTCATAGAATCCTAGAGCAGTGCAATGGCTAATTTCACACATCAGCTTGGCCAGGTTGTGGTGTCCAGTTGTTTGGTCAAGCAAGCACTGGCCTGATTGCTACTGTGAGGGTATTTCATAGCTGGATTTGCATTTATGCATTTATGACTGATCACATTGACAATCAACAAAGAAGATTGCCTTCAGCAATGTAAGGAGTCTCCTCATCCTGTCAGTCGGAGGTTTTAAAAAATCAGAAAGAAGTATTTCTGCTTCGAATTCAGTCAGCCTGCTTCCCCTGGGATTTGTCAGACTTCAGAATCACCTTTAACTGAGTTTCCAGCTTTCAGCCTGCCCTGTGGAGTTCAGACTTCCAACACCCACAGATGCATGAGCTAATTTTTCATAATAAATTTCTTAATATATGTATCGTCAGTTCTGTTTCTCTGAAGAACCCTGACTAATACAAGAACAATGGATTCATCTAGTGTAATGCCATCATTTACGAGAAGGAACAGTGAGCTCCTGAGAGGTTAACTGATAGAATCATCATGAAGTTCCTGCCAGAAGCCATGTGCTTAGGGTTTCTGAGACCCAGATCAACAGACTTCTCACTCCCTCATTTTGCCTCTCACTTAAGCAGATTTTTCCCCCTAATACAACTCTTGTTTTCACATTGAAGACACATTTTAACCTTTTTAAGCTCATTTAATTTTTCTTGTTAATTAAAAAAAATTTCTTTATTAGAGAAGTTGTGAGTTTACAGAACAGTCACACCAATATTTTCTACATGGGGTTGTGGTCCATTTATGTATTTCTGCCAAATGCTATGAATTTCTCTGAGTTGGGATATCAGTCGCTGTCAAAGTCCCCTGGGAAGGAGCAACCCCTGAAGAAGTGCCACTCCACTCTCTGAATTAAAGGATTTTAGTGATGGCCCGCCCCCTCAGATGGAATACAAGTCCTTTCATGGTTGTCAGTGATCCTTCCCTGCTGTGCCCGCAGCAGCTGGCTCAGGGCTTAGGAACTGCAGAGAACTCACTGAAGGGCACATGTCCAGGCGAGGCCAGCTCCGGGCACCTGTCCCACTCTCACAGCAGGGCCACCTCCTCTGACGCCAGGGGATTAACTGCATTGCAAACAAAGCCTGGCAGGACCACACAGGGCACGTCCGTGTGTGTCTTCACTTCTCTGGCCTGTGTTTGTTCGCTCTTCCTTTATGAGGTCCATGGCAACCCAGCACATCTCACCTTCCACATGCCACACTCGCCATTTTCTCTCTGTCCCAACCAGGAGCTGCCACCTTCCCCTGCAAGCACCCTGGGCTCCAGTCAGAGGGAATGTCATGTCCCAGGATGGGCTCTGCTCCTTCCTGCCTCAGGACATTTGGGTTTTCTTTGCCTACAATACCCATCTCTGTTCTTGTCTCTCTGTAAAACTCTTATTCGACATTAAAGACCCCTCCTTCAGCACTCTCTCTGCTCTTCCTCAGTACATTAAAGCATGGCTGCTTCTCAGTTTCCATGAACACTTTGAGCACATTCTTACAGAATTTGTAGTGCTTTAGGTTTTTTGGATTTTTTTTCTTGCCTCCTCTGAAGACTTAGTGACCCAGGACAAGGACCATAATTATCTTTATAACCCCAGGACCTCCAATAGTGCCAGGTGCTTAATAAATAAGTCCTGGTTGAATCAATAAAATCTAATAGTTACTAAGCACTCTGGAGGAAAGAAGAAAAATAAACATTAAAAAAAGAACAAAAAAAAAACCACTGTAGCAAGAAATGAACACTAGCTATAATTAAGCTCTTCTGATTCAAAATTGAAGTAGAAAATAGCCAACCTAATATTTCCTCTCTACTCCAGATTCCTAGGTCCAAATAACAGCACTCATGAATGTCTTGTAGGCTTTTCAAACAGTATGCCCCAAACTGAATTCCAGATCGGATCCCCCAGTCCTTATCTTTCTGGTTTTTCCTATTTCAGTTAATGGCAACTTTGTTCTTCCAGTAGCTGAAGCCAAATATTTTGGAACTGTGCCTGACTCTTTCCTTTGTCTTATATTCACATAGTAAATCCTGTTGGCTCTTCCTTCAAAATGTCATTAATTCCACCACTACTGCCCAAGTCACGATCTTGTGCTTTGTTATTGGACCAGCCTCCTAACTAGTCTTCCTGCTTCCACTCTTGTCCACCTCCCACCTGGGATCTCTTTTCAACACAGCAACCAGGGTGGTCTTTTACAATTACAAGTCAGATCCTATCACTTCTCTGCTCCAAATCCTCCAATGGCTATTTTGCTCCCTCCTTTCCCCCTGCACAGTGCCTGACACATAAGAGATACTCAATCATTATTTGTTGAATGAATAATTGAATGTTTCAGCCTTGGTTAAAAAAAAAAAAGATTCCAAGAAATTTCTACCTATACTATGTTTTGGTCACCTAACAAGTTTTATAATATAAACTTACCCCATTTTTGACAGAGTCATGTTTTTAACATCACCAAAATATCCCTGAAATATCTTGCTACTGAAAATGATCTCTTCCTGTCTAGCAATAAATTGATCAACAGATAACCATTTGGTCCTGGCTGGTCACGTGGATCTCAGGGAGTTGGTTTCTTCACCTTTGAAAGGGGGGAATCAAATTCAAAGGTTTTCACAATCTCTTATAATTCCAAATTGGTTGATTTTTATGAGCATCAGCTCTTTCTTCATCTCAAAGCGTGGATGGGACTTGCCCTCTGACTAGCCCTTTATTTGATTTGCTTTTGAAAATTGAGTAGTTGCTTTCACAGAGGAGAACTGCTGAGCATGGAGAAGGGGCAGGCCTGGCTGGGGCAGGGTGGGGGTGGGGGGTGTTCCAGCAGCTTCCAGGGCACTGAGCCAGCCTCCTGGGCCCGACCGGGAGGAAGGAGGTGCTCAAGCTACGGGCCCTGAGGACAGACCCGTAGACTGACCATTTCTGCCTGCTCCCCCTGAGAACTGGGCCGGAGGCCTGAGTGAAACACCCTTGACTTTGGAAAGTAATGAGGAAGAATGAATTTCCATGCACAGCTCATTCACACTGAGAGATTGCTGAACACTGAGGTTGTCTGTGCTAATTTGCTCAGGGGTAAATTTAGACAGGAAGCTAATAGAAGATGAAGTCATTGGTGTCAACCCTAACAGGATTTTAGAAATTGGGGTGAAGAATTATGAAAACAAATCCAATATGAAAATTATGAAATCTTCACCTCTCTGTATTTTTAAATTAAACTGAATTCACATTGGCAAAATGTTTTTAGTGTAGGTTTCAGATGCAACTCCTTATATGCAATTATTGGTATGTGGCGTTTAAATTCCTCACTTAAGAATGGGGAAATGGCCTGCTTAGGTAATGATAAACTTTAATAATCCCAGCTCTCACTTGACATCAGGGGAGCGCTAATGGCATACGAAAACAAGGCAGTTCATATTTCTGAGCCTCAGCCCAGCTACTAAGCTTCATCACATATTGTTCAGAACAATTTTCCAACTCATTGACAACATTTTTCAGTTTCTATGAGTGATTCTGCAAATTGCTTTCATGAGCCCGGCTCCCAGTTCCTCCAAACAGCCTGCCTTCAATGAGTAAACAAACATTTGCTGCTTGCTTATATCATGCCCAGATCCAAAGTTAATAAAACTTGAGTGTGTACTAGAGCTTGTAAAGGCCAGACCTAGATGGCACTGTTTATAGAACTGTTTATAAAATTGTTTAGAATTATGTCCTTAATTACTAATGTAATCCATAATAACAGTTGTAGAATAATTACTGAAATGTATAATGTGAGTTGTAAAAGTTCTTCCTCTCTCCTTTTATACCACGACTTGCATCCTGGGGTAACTGCACTTGCCAGTTTAGATCTTTTCAGAATTTTTCCCTATTCACAGACACACAAAAACAAACACTCTCACACATACACTTTATACATAACTACTGTTATTTTCCTCTTCTGTTCTTTCTTTTTTTAAAATAAAATTAGAACCTTACTTGAGTGATTACCCTGCCAATTCCTTTCTTCACTTGACAGTTAATACAGAGCTCCTTCCACATCTGTGTTTGCCCCATTTTTTATTGTCTCTTGATATTCCGAAGCGTGAATGTACTATAACGTATTTAACTCTTCTCTGGTTGAAGGGCATTTAGATGTTTCCAGTTTAAGATCACCAATAATATTGCAAATGTGGGCAGAAGGAAGAAAGCAGGGATTAAGACAAAGGAAAAAGGAGAGGGAGAGTTCATCTATGCCGTCATGTAATATAAGAACTGAAAGTCAAAACAGGGAGCAGTGCTTATAGTCAGGCCTGTGATAACTGGCCTCGGGCCCCTGCATGTGTCATCGCCTTCTTGTCCTTCAAGTCCCACCTTCATCCCAGGGGACTCCACTCTCGACCTGGGTGCTTGTGAAGAGCCGCGTCCTGTAGGCTCTTGACTTCCTCCCCTTAGGGGCCGTCACCTCCACACCCCGATTTCCATCATCCACACCCAGGCACACATTCCCATCGCCTGGGATTGCCCCGACTCTAGGATCCTAAGTGCCCTCATCTCATTCCTGCCTTAACTTCCTCTCCTCCAGCGCTCACTCTCCACCCTCGCCACACCTGCTCGGCAGCCCTGGGCTTGCGTCCGGAGCCCAGGCCCTCTGTGTCTCCTGTGATGCTGCTGAGCTTCCCAGTCTGAGCCTTGGTTCAGATGCATCCTTTACTTCCTACACCACCCTTCCTCCCTCCTTCCTTTTCCTTGTGCTCGAATCCTCATTCTGCAGCCTGCGCTCATCTGCCTGAACTGTCTGGACTTCCTGTGGGAGATCCTACCCACTTCTAGTCGTTTTCATCGTGCCTTCACCTCAATCAGCTTTCCCTGGTGGACACTTGGTCTGCAGAAGGGGACCTTCTTGAGCCCCCGGTATTGAAGACCCCACATCTGCTGTGAGGTTGCACTTCGCTTGCTCTCTGGTTTTTTTTTGTTAGGCTTGTCTTTGGCTTTCTTTTGGTCACCTTTCATGGGGCTCTAGACTTATCTGTCATCCTATGACAATCTCATTTCCAAAGTCCATGAGGATATTTCCAAATTCTCTTGTAATATTTTATATTTTGAACACTGAAATTAAAATGAGACAAACTGACTTTAGGTATTTATGGTTTTCAAACAAAACAAATCTGGGAACAGGGATAATACTTATGAGAATAATACTTCATAGTTATATACTGATTTTATTATTCACAAAGGGATTTCTATTATCTATTATCTTATTTGACACTCATGCTAGTTCTAGGAAGTAGCCCTTTTTCCTTTCTACAGATGGGAAACTGAGGAATGGTGATGTAAAGTGTTTACATATCTAATTTAGGGCCTGAAGCTATTGCTAAATGAAAGATTCCTAAATCTGAACCTCATGCTTTATTTGATACCTTGTTGGGTTTTAAAGAAATAGCTAACTGTACTCCAAAGGGAAGAAAAGGCCAGTAAAGTCTAAGGCTTTGTGGCCCAGGAAACCCCCTGTCCTTGGGGCTATAATAGTCCAGAGACTTTGTGATTTTCCACTCTCCTTGAACCATCCTAAAGTTCAGGCACGGTCATGGTTAGCAGAATATCAGCTCTAATTTTAGAAAGACACGAGAGAGAGAGAACAGGCAGAGATGGGAGGTGTAATCAGAAGTGCTATCTTTTTGGGGTTGTTAATAAGCCAGTTATCAGCCCAGGCGAGGCTGGCACATTTGACCTCATTGTCTGGGGAGGCGCATGATATTGGATCCCAGCTTCTGGTCACCAGGCCGATGATTCAGAGCCAGGGCTGCTGACAGCCTGCTGGAAACAGGGTTCCAGGAACAACAGGAGCCAAGAACCCATTCTACACACTCTCTGAAGAGCCTGCAATAACTACTTATTTCAAACCAGAACAGCACCTTGCTTTTCTCTGACCCAGTAAGTTCGGGTGGAATAAAGCCTCGTCAAGAAAATGAAACATTTAGCCTGTTTTCAGACTTCAACTAAATGTGTGTCTTTTGGAGAGCAAAGTCTGCCTTATTTTCAATGTGAACTTCATAACAAATAATCCAGGGTGGGTGTAAATTTAGTTTGACAACATGATTTAGCACTCTAGTCTAGGTCTGAACAACAGGAAACATAATTATTTCCTTATATCTGACCTCAAGGACCTAGAGGCACTCCTAGTGGGAGCCGTGGGAATTGGTATCTCAGGCACCTTGGGCCAGAGACCTCGTCAGTCAGAAGATTCCAGGTGGCTTCGACTGCAGATTCTTTACTGCGAGAATTGCCCACGACTGTGCAGGAAAACCTCATTCCCAGCAAACATGACCACTCTTTTGGAATGTATTGGATGTATACTAGCCCTGGGGATGTAGGTCCAGATGTAAAAAGTCCTAGAGGCCTTCAGAGAAGCCCAGGTCCAAGTTGGAAGATGCTGTGAGGAAGTTGGACAGTCCCCTGGTCATCCTGGTGTCCTGTCTATGCAGCAGGAAGGCTCTCAGGAGTCACTGCCTTCTCTGGTTCCTGAAGACTTCTCTGAGTCCATAAGAAACTCAATCTCTTCCCTGGAATGGCTTCAGGGGGTGTTTTAGGGCTTCTGAGATTGATAGGCCCTTAAAGAGCCAGAATAGAATTGGACTCAGCAGGTCTGAGGGGAGCTGAGATGCACTTAGCACTGATCCTCCTTGGCTGGCCCCTCTGGGTCAAGCCACAGTGCTTGGGCCTTCCCATCACTCAGCAGGAAGGTCAAGCCATCCAAATGACTTACTAAGTTGATTTTAAAAAGATGTCAAAGGACTCCCTGATTAGACATTGGTAATTGGAGAGGTCTGTGAGCATTAGGCTCACTTCCCCTTAGGCTGTGACCAGTGCATCAGTCAGCATCCTCCAGAGAAACAGAATGCAAGGGAGATATGTAAATATTAAGGGATTTATTATAGGAAATGGCTCACATGATAGTGGGGATTGGCAAGTCCAGATTCCATAGGGCAGGCTGCAAGTTGGGAACTCTGATGAAGGTTTTGATGAATTCCCCAGGAGAAGCTGGGAGGTTAAAATAGAGATAGATTTTTTTTCTTCTGACTGCTAAAATCATCAGTTCTTTCTTTAAGTAATACTTAAATCATCAGTTCTTTCTTTAAGGGCGACAACTGGTTGGATGCGACTTCCTTCATTGCTGAATTCAATCTCCTAGGTTGATTATAAATGTAATCAGCCATAGATGTACTCAACTGACTAATGATTTAAATCCATGAAATGCCCTCACAATAAACAATCAGGCCAGTGCTTGCTTGACCAAACAATGGACATGATAACCTGGCAAAGTTGACACATGAACTTAACCATTACAAGCAGGTAAAACGATTTAATCTCGATGGGAAAGAAGTACCCCAGGAGCTCCCCAAATGCTATCTTCATTGACAATCTGTTTATAAAAGTGATTAAGTGCTTATTAATGGTGGGAAAATCTGCCCTCAGAATAGCTCCTCTTGGAGGCTCAAATATTCGTGTTTTATGGGTTATTGTTCCATCCACTCTGAGGGACCTCTCTGAGATCCCAGAATAGCCCTAGGCATGTGTCATTTTTTATCTGCTTAAGAGCAAGGGCCAGAAAGTCCAACACAAAGCAGAACCCAGGCTGTCCTTCTCTGGAATGTTGGCTTCAGTTTTCTGCTCATAAAGGAAGCACATGCTGGGAAAGATTAAAGTACCCGTTGACCTAAGGACACAACGATGCCCCCTGCTCTGGTACAGTGGAACATCAGGTCCCCTCTCTCCAAGTGCCAGTGAGACAAAGAGGAAGAGGCTGCTGTTGGAAGGGCTGGGAATTGAAACTTCCTTCTGAGCTCTCTGGCTTATTTTTTTTTTAATGTATTTATGGATAATATCTAGAGGGCTGAGTGCCTAATAGTTGTACAGTGCCATTTGAGGAAATTAAAAGAGGGTTTTAAAAGGTACAATCTCTTTGGAAAACTGCCTGGCCGTTTCTTTAAAAAGTTAACCATACATACATCCTACGACTCAACAATTCCGTTCTTAGGTATTTATCCAATGAAAATGAAAATATATGTCCACCCCCCACCCCAAAGCCTTGTACAAGAATATTCATGACATCTGTATGCATAATAACCCTAAACTGAAAGCTCCCCAGATGTCCTTTAATGGGAGAAAGAATAAGCAGCTGAGGTGCAACCATCCCACAGAATACTACTCAGCAACAAATAGGATGAACTACTGTTGCACACAACCACACAATGAATTTCAATAACATGTTGAGTAAAAGAAGTGAGACTTGACAGGGTGCAGATGGTGTGATTTCATACCTTCTAATGGTGATGAAAATTAGATCAGTACTTGCTTGGGGTGGGGACGAGAGTAAAACTGGCAAGGGGCACAAAGGTAACGTTCTGGGGTGGTGGAAATAGTTTGCATCTGTATATGGATTAGTCAAAACTGCTTCAATGGTACACTTAAGAGCTGAGTAATTCAGATCTATATAAATCAAAAAGAAAATATGGATTTAATGATTGGAGTCAGGCTGCTCCCAGAAGTTCCTCTAAATTAGGCTGCTTCAAGAATCAAAGTAACTTTGCAAACATGAAGAATCATGCCTTTGGTGCCAAGGGAGTAGCTCTTGATACCAGGATTCATTTACCCTTCATTCTACAAATGTATATATTAGCTCCTGCTCCATGTCAGGCACTGCTCCAGCCAAACTAAAAGGGCAAGGTTCTTCTGGTATGCAGGTTACATTCTAGTGGAAAGACACAGCCAAGAATAAATAAATAAATGAAAAATAATAAAATTGGCTTCAACAGCGAGAAGAGCAACAAAGAACATTAAACAGGATAATGAGGAGAATAAATGGAATGAGAGAAAGACACGATTAACTTGGGTGATGAGGAACGTCTTCATAAAGAGGTAATATATGGAACGATTAGGAGCCAATCATGCAACAATCTGGGTACTGTTCATCCGAGATGGGCAAGCAGGGCTACCTTAACACTAATGCTAAACCTAATCCTAACCCTAACTAACAACTAATCCTAACCCTAACCTAACCCTAACACTAATCCTAATCCTAACCTAAGCCTAATCCTAATCCTAACCCTAACCTTAACCCTAGGTTTGGGCAGGGAGGCTGACTTTTCATGCGTTGACTTGTGTGTGTGCCAATTAGAGACCAAACCAGGGAACTTTGAAACTATTGTTGGAACAGTTTCCAGTTCAGTGAGTGCACCATCTGTAGTATCATCTTTGCAAGGAACCAGCCAGAAGGACGAGACATACTCAGTGCATTTCTTGGAAAGTCATCAGATGCTTCCCTAGATGATGTTTCCTTAACCCTCTCAAGCTGCCATCTCAATTGTCTCCCTCCACAAACCATACCCAAATGCATCTCCAATCTCAATCTTTGCAGGGAGCTGATGTGACCTTTTCATTTCATTCCATATTCCTTTAGAAATGACCACAATATTGTGCTCATCTTGTGCTAGGGAAGCCAGTGCCCAACCAAATACCTATTTGTTTATCTCATGCTTATTGTTATCATTGTAATTAAAAAAAAATCCCTGCTAGTATTTTCTTTTACCTTTATTTGTTATTTAAAAGTCATCTCTATTCCTGTGGGTAAAGATTGCGCCAAGAAAGAGAGATAGGTGCATCTCCTATCCTGCAGTCACAATGGGCTAATGATAAGGTGGAACCTAACCTGTAAATCAAACTGACCTCACCTCGTGGGTGCAGTCAAGCTGTAAATGCTCCAATGACTAGTTTTCCTTTTCCAGTAACTTGGAGCAGGTATAGCAACTGCTAGAAGCTGCTGAATATAGGAAGTCAGCCTTCAGAGTCCAATATCAGTGCAAAAAATGAGGGACTGTATCATGCTCTGTACCTAGAGAGAGCAAAGCTTCTGAAACTAGTCCCCTCTTTCTCCTATTTCTTTGAGATTTTGGAAGGCAGATCTTCAGGTTATGACTTTGGAGGAAATGGTTGAGGCTATTCTTCCCACAGGAAGCCAAATGGAAAAAGCATTACTGAGATTTCAGTAATGTGGTTTCCCCCGCCCTTCCGCGCCAGATGCTAATCAAGGTAACCTTGAATAAAAGTTGCTGGCAAACCATAGGAGCTCTGTGAATGGTTTTTGAGTAGTCATTGAGTGAGAGTGTGCTGTACGGGCAGATAGAGACCTGGCCAGAGAGGACAAATTGGTTTCAGCTTGAATGCCGATTCCTTTCAGTTGGTGGAGTTGTGTGTCAAAAAGCTTTTGACATTGCATCTACACCCAGGAAGAAAGAGGGTCACAACCAATCACTAATGTCTGAGAAGGTGAGAGGGCAGTGAGGCCATTGTGGAAGAGAAATCCCACAATATGTAGAATCGCAGAGAAGTACAGAGGTTACAACTGGGCACGCGGAGGCAGACTGCCAAGGCTCACATACTGGGTCCATTGTTTCCTTTGTTTTGTCACCCTAGCAAGTCATCTCAGTTTTCTGTGTCTCAATTTCTTCAACTGTAAAATGGGAATCCCAATACCTACCTCATAGAGTTGTAAGGATTAAATGAGTAAATGCAAGCAAAAGGCTTAGCACAGTGACTTGTATCTGTTAAATGCTCAGTCAGTAAATTCTTGTTAGAAGGAAAGAACACCAGGTACGGGTGAGTTTTCAGTAAGGTACTTGCAAAAAGAGTCAGCAAAGCCTAGCATATAGCACATGGCAAACTGGAGCTTCCTGGTGGTGCAATTGTGTAACAATGCAATTGAACTTCAAAAGCAGGGTAGTTCTGAGCTGGTGTTTTCTGTCAGAAATACTGTTTCTTCTGATTAAATTATCTTTCCTGTTCAAAATGAAAAAATACCCCCAGTTCATTCCCATTAACTCCTAGTGTGTCTGAGAGGGCCAAGGCCACCATGAGCAGGTATTGGCTAGGGGAGCAGAGGGGCAGGGAACAGGGTGCTCCACGAGGAAGCTGCACCCAGTGACCTTTCCTGGAGGAGGACAGTGGGGCACGTACTAGGGACCTGGAGGAACATGGGTTGGAAACACTTCCTTAGAAGGGCAACACTTCCTTAGATGGGAATAATAGCATCTAATGTCTAGAGTTATGTGGAGAGGTATGTCGTGGCATCACAAATGGTTTTAATTTGCATCTCTAAGATGACTGATGATGCTGAGCAAGTTTTCATATGCTAATTGGCCACATGTATATAATTTTTTTGTGAGGTATCCATTTAATCTTTTGCTCGTTTTAAAATGGGAATGTTTGTCTTATTATTATTAAGGAATTCCTTAGGTATTCTTGGTACCTGTCATGGTCAGGTTCGTGTGTCAACTTGGCCAAGTGGTGGTACCTGTTTGTCTAGTTGGGCAAGTGCTGGCCTGTCTGTTACTATGAGGACATTTCATAGAATTAAATCATGATCACATCAGCTGCATCCACAGCTGATTCCATTTGTAATCAGTCAAGTAAAGTGTCTTCTGCAATGAGTGATGCTTAATCTAATCACTGGAAGCCTTTTAAGGAGAATTCAGAAGAGACAGGGTCTCTTCCTGCTTTGGCCAGCAAGCCTCTTCAGTGGAGTTCGTCCAGACCCTCCATCGGAATCGTCAGCCTCACAGCCTTGCCCTACGGATTTTGGATTCTATGTTCCCATGGTTATGTGAGAAACTTTTATAAATTTTATATTTATGAATATTTCCTGTTGATACTATTTCTCTAGAGAACCCTAACTTTATGCAGTACCAGTCTGTAATCAGATATGTTTTGCAAATGTTTGCTCCCAGTCTGCTATTTCCTTAATGGTATCTTTTTATGACCAGAATTTTAATAAAAGTCTAACGAATCAACTTTTCTTCTACTGTTATTGCTTTCAGTGACCTAAGAAATCTTTGCCTGCTCCCAATCATGAAGATACTTTCCTATGTTTCCCAGTAAAAAGCTTGATGGTTACAGCTTTTATGTTTAGGTCTATGATCCAACTCAAGTTATTTTTTCTGGATGATATGAAATAAGGGTTGTACTTCATTTTCATTTCATAATGATATTCAATTTACCAGTACCATTTGTTGAAAAGACTCTCCTTACCCCATTCATTAATGTGGTGCCTTTGTTGAAAATCTGATAATTATATAAGCGTGGGACTGTTTCTTGTATTTCTATTCTGTTCCATTGATCTGTTTGTTGATCCTTATGTGAGTACCACAGGTTCTGTTTTTGAAAAAAAATTTTGAGATAAAAGTCACGTAACATAAAAGTCACTATTTAAACATGTACAATTCAGTGATTCATAATGTTGTGCAACCATCCCCATTAACTAATTCTAGAACATTTCCATCACCCCCAATAGAAACCCCGTACCTGATAGCAGTCACTCTCAATTCCATCTTCTCCCCTTCCCCTGGCAACCACTAATCTACTGTCTGTCTTTATGGATTAATCTATTCTAGATATTTCATATAAATGGAATTGTACAACATGCAACTTTTTATGTCTGTCTTCTTTCACTAGCATAATGTTTTCAAGGTTCATCCATGCTGTAGCATCCCTTTTTACAGCAAATAATATTCCAGTGAATTGATATGCCACATTTTATTTATCCATTCATCAGTTGGTAGACATCTGAGCTGTTTCCTTTTTTTTTTTGCCTATTATGAATAATACTGCTATGAATAGTGTGTACAAGTTTTTGTGAAGATGTGTGTGTTAATTTACCTAGGAGTGGAATTGGGGGATCATATGGTAAATCCATGTTTAATTTTTTGAGGAATTGCCGAACTGTTTTCCCAAAATGGCTGCATTATTTTGCTTCCCCATCCTTTTGATTTTGATTTATCTATTTCCTCACCAACACTCGTTATTATTTGAGTTTTAAATTCTAACCACCATAGTGGGTGGGAAGTTGTATCTCATTGTGGTTTTAATTTGCATTTCCCTAATGACCAAGGATGTGGATGTCGTTTTCATGTGCTGATTTGCTGTTTGTATATCTTTGGAGAAATGCCTATTCAAATCCATGTGTTCTAAATCTTTGTCTATTTTAAAATTAGATTGTTGGTCTTTTTATTGTTGAATTTTATTCTGGATACTAGACCTTTATCAGGTATGTGGTTTGCAAATATTTTCTCCCATTCTGTGGGTTTATTTTTTTCATTTTCTTGATAGGTTACTTTCAACTACAAAAGTCTTTAATTTTGATCAAGAGTATTTTACCTATTTTTAAGTTGGTTGCTTGTGCTTTGATGTCATATTTAAGAAACCGTTGTCTAAATGAAAGTCACAAAGATTTACACCTATGTTTCCTTCTAAGGATTTTATAGTTTTAGTGCCTACATTTACGTCATTGATCCATTTTCAGTTATTTTTGTATGTAGTGTGAGGGAGGGGTTGAACTTCATTCTTTTTCATGTTGTCCCAACACCATTTGTCAAAAAGATTGTTTTTTCCTCATTGAATGGTCTTGGTACCCTGCTTGATGATAAATTAACCATTGATATAGAGGATTATTTTTGGACTTTAAATTCTATTCAATTTGTCTATAGGTTGATTCTTACTATAATACCACACTATCTTGAATACTGTGGCTTTGAAGTAAGTTTTGAAAATGAGAGGAACGAATGCTTTGTTTTAATCTTTCAAGATTGTTCAGCTATTTGGGGTCCCTTGAATTTTTATATGAATTATAAAATCAGCCTGTCCATTTCTGCAAAAAGGCATTTGGGATTTTGATAAGAATTTCATTGAATTTGTAGATCAATTTGAGAAATATTACCACCTGCTTTAGTTTGTTAAAGCTGCCAGAATGCAATATATCAGAAATGGAATTGCTTTTAAAAAGGGGAATTTATTAAGTTGTGAATTTATAGTGCTAGGACATTAAAATGCCCAAACTAAGGCATCCAAGGAAAGATACCTTGATTCAAGAAAGGCCAATGCATCCAGAACACCTTTGTCAGCCAGAAAGGCACATGGTGAATGCTGATATCTGCTAGCTTTCTCTTCTCGTTTTGTAAGGTTTCCCTGGGGCATTTTCCTTCTGTATCTCCAAAGTTTTCTGGATGTATGGCCTCTGTCATCACTCAAGCTTTTTCCAAAATTGTTCCCTCTTAAAGGACCCTAGAAAGCAATCTCACCTTGAATGGGTGGACACATCTCCATGGAAATGACCTAATCAAAAGTTACCATCCACAATTGGGTGGGTTACATCTCCATGGAAAATAAAAGAGATTACACCCAGCAATATTGAATGAGATTAAAGAACATGGATTTTCTGGAGTACACAACAGATTCTGACTGGCACACCATCTTAATATTAATCCATCCAATTCATGAGCTGGCTGTCTTTCCACTTGTTTAGGTCTTCTTTAATTCCTTTCAGCCATATTTTGTAGTTTCCAGTGTGTACATTTTGCACTTCCTTGGTTATATTCATTCCTAAGTATTTTATTTTTGATGTTACTATACATTAATTTTCTTAATTTCATTTTCTGATAGTTCATTGCTAAAGTATAGAAATGAAACTTTTTTTGTGTGTATTGATCTTGTATCTTGCAATTCTGCTGAACTCACTTATTCACCCTAATTGGCCTGTCTGTGTATGTGGGTGTGTATTGTTTAGATTTTTAGCATAAACCATGTCATCTGCAAATAGAGAGTTTTATTTATTATTTTCCCATTGGAATGCCTTTTATTTATTTTTATTGCACAATTTCTCTGGCTAGAGCTTCCAGCCCAGTGTTGAACAGCAAATGTGAAAGCCTTGATCCTGGTTCCTAACCTTTGAGAGAAAGCATTCAGTCTTTCACCATTAAGCATGATATCAAATTTGGGTTATTCATAGTTGCTGTTGGTCGGAAGGCAGACACCTATTACCATGTGGTATAATGAAAACTTTGGCTGGTCTTTTTCCCTAGCTTCTGGGGAGGGGAGGCAACCCCTAAATCCTCCTGTGATGGGAGTGTCTGTCGTTCTCCATGGTGGGCCCAGGACAAAGGGTGATAGTTACAGGGGTGGGCCAGTCACCCCACCGTCTTCGGGTGGGGATTGGCCACAGCACAAAGACCAACCATATGATTAGGGGGCTAGGGCTTTGAGCCACATCACATCAGCCCACGTCCACCCACGACAGCCCACCTCCCCCACCTCTGGGAGGGTGGGGCAATGGTGATCGCCGTCAACCACGTGGGCACTGATCCCCTCAATCATATCCATGTAACAAGACCCCAAATGAACTCACAACACTTGAAGCTCAAGATGCTCTTCTATGACGGAGAAGATGTATTTCTGTGCAGTGAGGATAACGCGTTCTGGCTCTGTGCGGACAGGACACGGAAACGTGTGTTTGATATCCTCCCAAACCTCGCTTTTGTGTCTGTTCTTTTGACTTCATCTAATTTGGGTCTTATTCTATAATAAAATAAAATCATAAGCATAGCCCTTTCAGTGATTTCTACAGTCATTCTAGTGAATGACCTAACCTGAAGGGGGGTGGGGTGGGAACCTCTGCACTTACAGCCAATTGGTCAGAAGTGTGGGTGGCCTGAGCCCCCAGAATTGAGACTGGTGCCTTAAGGGGAAACGTGTAGAGATTTGCCTTATCCTCTAGAGTCTGATCTAACTCTAGTAGTTGGAATCAGAATTAAATTGGACTGAGATACTGAAGTATTTGGTGTCAGAAGCTGTGTTGTGTTAGGCGCTAATTAAACTTTGGATACACTTTATAACCACCTACAAGGGAAGCATCTCACTGCATGGAGGCTAGTAAAGAGCATAACAATGCCTGTCACCAGGAATAACTGTCCCAGGTGCCCCAACCCGCTCGATGGTTTGCAGGTTGAGGTTACCAACAAAGACACAACTCACACAGGCACTGGATGGGACGCTTGGTCATAGAGAAGAGGTACTTGTGGGTGTTGGGCCTCCATAGTCAGCAGGTATTAATCTGAGGCTGGCGGAGGGGATAATCTATGTGCACCCCTCTCATGCTTTGTGCCATAGTGGATGGACTCTGCCCCCACCCTGCTGGGAATAGATACAGAAGTGGGGGCAGGCCATGTGCCATAGAACATACATACTTTAGCCAAGCCTTCTCCAGTGAATGCTGACATATGCTCCAGGAAAAAGGAGAAGGAATGTGCCAGCAGGCCCCTATCTGCTAAGGGATGTATTTTTATCTCAAAAGGAAGCCAGCCCACATTCATCATCCATTCTAGGTGCCAGGCTAATACATCTATCCCAGGCACAGGAACAGGTGGCAGGCTGTGCTCAGACAAAATCCTACCACAGATGCCCTTTATTAGGTTGATGAAGTTTCCGTCTGTTCTTAGTTTGTTGGGATTTTTATCATGAAACTGTGTGGGATTTTGTCAAATGCTTTTTCTGCATCTATCAAGATGATCATAGGACATTTTTCTTAATTCTATTAGCATGATGAATTAAGTTGAGTGATTTTCATATGTTGAACCTTGCAATCCTGGGATAAATCTCACGTGAGCATGGTGCATAATCTTTTTAATATGTTGATGGGTTCAGTTTACTAGTATTATTTTGAGGATTTTTGCATCTATATTCACAAGAGTGAATATATGGTCTATAATATTCTTTTCTTGTTATGTCTTTTCTGGCTTTGATATTGGGGTACTACTGGATTCATAAAGTGCACTAGGCAGTGATTCCTCCTCTTCTATATTTTGGGGAGTTTGTCCTACTTGGCATACATTGAGCTTCTTCAGTGTGAAGATTCATGTCTTTCATCAAATATGGGATGTTTTCAACCACATATTCTTTCCATCCCCCTTTTTTCTCTTCTGGGACTCTTATAATGTATATTTTGGTAGATTTGATTGTATTCCACATATTCCTCAGCCTTTGTTCATTTTTCTTCATTCCTTTTCCTTTTTTCTTCTCAGGCTGGATCATTTCAATTGTTCTAGCTTTAAGTTCACTAACTCTTTCTTCTGCCTGCTCAAATTGGCTGTTGAGCCCTTCTAGTGATCTTTTCATTTCAGCATTGAACTCCTCACTCTGGAATTTGTATTTGGTTTCTTGTTATAATTTCTGTCTTTTTATTTTGTTCTTGTTTTCTTCATACATCATTCTCCTGGGTTCCTTTAAATCTTTGCTATGGTTTTCCTTAGCTCTTTGAGTACATTTAAAATAGTGATTTAAGCTTAATTTAGTGGGTCCAATATCTGGGCTTCCTCAGGAATGGTTTCAGTCCATTTCTTTTTTTCCTGTGAATGGGCCATACTTTCCTTTGTTTTTTTGAATGCCTTGTCATTTTTGGCTGAAAACTGGAAATTTTGAATATTACAATGTGGTGACTCTTGAAATCAGATTCTTTCCCATACCCAGAATTTGCTGTCGTTGCTTATTGAGGGCTGTATTTATCCACTTGTCTAGTAACTTTTGCAAACTATTTTTGTAAAGACTGTATTCCTTGTCATGTGTGGTCACATGATCATTATTTTGGTAGTCAGCCAGTGACATGATAGTGTCTTAAATGCAGAAACTTAGCATCCTTTTTCTTCATTAAATATTCCCTCATTGCTGTAAGACTTTATTATTTTAAAGTTCTGAAAATGTTGCTTCTGTCAGTTTTTGCCAGTTTAATGGTTGTTTCAGTAGAGGGAATGATTCTCAGAGTTTCCTACTCTTCTATTTTCTGTGATCTCACTTCCACTAAATATGTCTTAATTTTGATAATAGACTTCAGATTTATGCTAACAATTCCAGTAATATATGGAGACTACGTCTGTAGAGTTCTATTCCCTCTTTTCCCTTTTTGTGCTCTTGCTATGCATATTAAATCTATATATGTTACCTAACCAACAATACATTGCATAATTATTACAATACATAATTTTATGGCAGAAAAAAAGGATAAAATTTTATACTAATATTACTTATTACTTTTGGTTTTCTTCATTTGTTCCTGTAGATTTGTATTACCATGAGGTCTTAGTTCCTTAACCCAACACTACGTCCCTCCCACCTTTCTCCTTTGTACTGTTATTATCAAATATATATTTCTGTATGTTAGAGGACTAACAATACAATTTTATACATTTGATTTACATAATTGTTTCTCAGATAATTTAACATAGAATAATATATATGCATTTATACTTAATTTTAAATTTGCCCTTAATAGTGTTTTTTATTTTGTGTGTTTGTGTATTTGAATGATTGTTTGGGGTTACTAGCTTTCAGGTTGAATTTCTTTAGTATTTCTTGTTAACTGGGCTTGTTAGTGAGAAATTCTCTCAGATTTTGTTCATCTAGGAGTGTTTTTTTAACCTTCATTTTTGAAAGATAGTTTTGCTGGTTATGGAGTCCTTGGTTTACTTTCTTTTTCTTTCAATATTTTGACTATGTCTTCCCACTGTCGCCTGGCCTACATCATCTCTGATGAGAAGTAAGATGTCAATCTTAATGGAGTTCCTTTGCACGCAATGAGTAGTGCCCCCTTGCTGCCTCCAAGGTTCTTTCCTTGTCTTTGTCTTTCAACATTTTTCCCATGCTCCACGTCTGGTCAGATTAAATTTTGGTCCTTTGGCAGGGCTAGTTTTTAGGCCGATCTTTGAGTATTCAGAAGGCTTTTCTTAGCTGTCTTTTCTCTTGGTTCTCTCTGGTAAACTATCATGGAGCTACTAGCCTCCTCCTCACTGCTTACCATCATTGTTTTCAAGAGTACCCTTAGGCTTAAACTTCCCCACACTGTTCAAATAAGATCAGTTTTCTTCAGGTGAGCATCTGGGATCTCTGTTCTGATGACCTGCTTCTTTCCTTGGGAACCATCTCTACATCACTGATCTGGAGCTAGGGGCTGGGAGAGTGGTCCACTTCTCTCAGAGTGGCACCTCTGTTTTATGAACAGATCACTGAGTAGGATGATTTCCTCTGGTCTTCTCAGTTTGCTTTTCTGGGCCTGGAACCTCTGCCTTATACATGAGCTGGGGCAAAGATAATCAGTGCCTCACTACTCTGAGCCTGCATGCCTGGTGCATAACCTCCACCCAAATGGGAAGTGGGAGGGGGCAGCACCCAACCTCTCAGCTCCTGAACATAGCCTTTGCAACATGGCACTGACATGGAAGATGAGAAATGCCGGCAACTGCCCCTCCCAGAGAAATACTATAGCCCTTGACTGGGAAAAGGGGATAAGAGGGAGCTGTGCTCTGGCTATCCTGCCCAGAGCAGAATTTCCATGCTGAGGGGGGTGGAGGGGGGGAAGGAAGGAAGTTTTGGCTCAGATGCCATGGACTCCCACTGTTTGTACTGAGATTTAGCAGATTGTTTTGAATAAATGTTTCTTCATTGTTGTATACCCTTAGGATTTTATATGTACAGAGATGTTAAATGGTTGTTTTAAAAATAATGTACAAATGTACAAATTTTAAAAATGTTTTTGCATGAGAAAGAACAAAAAAATAATAATTTTCATCCACTATAGTTGTTTGCTGGAGAGGTGTCTGTGGAGCTCCTTATGCAGTCAATGTGGAAGTCATCTTTCTACTTCCTTGAGAATAGTTATGATAGTTTAAAATGCTGGTATGATACTTCCAACATCATTGGGGTCATCTTGGGGTTAGTCACTTTTGATTGTTTTCTCTTTTGTGATGGAATTCCTGTTCTTTTTATATTGCATATTGCGTAATTTTGGATTCCATCCTGGACATTATGAATGTTGTGTTGTGGAGTCTCTGGATTCTATTATAGTCTCTAGAGAATGTTGATAATTTTGGTTTTGCTGCTAATTAAATTGTTTGGACTGAAACGTCAAACCTGTTCTCTTGGCAACAACTCAAACTCTGTGCAGTGCTTTTTTCCTTAGCTGGGTTGCTTGCAGGCTCCTCCATGCTTGCATGGTTCAGGGATCAGCCAGAAACTGGGGCAAAAGTTTTCACATGGAATTTTTTACCTCTCTCCCTCTGGGTCTCTATTTTCAAGCATTCCTCCTCATATTTTAGTGGCTGTGGTTGCCCTGAACTCTGTCCTCTAAGACAGCTGGGATTCTATTGGCATTTAGCTGCCTGTATAGAGAAGACTGCAGGCTGACTTATCTAAGGCTAAACTCCATAAAAATGGAAAAATGAATCACTGCAGTTACTTTATCCAATGTTAATTCCCCTCCAGAATCTGCTTGCTTTTGTTATTCTCCAGAGTTTTTAGGTAGTTATTCATTCCATTTTGTCCAGAGCTATAGTAATGTGTGGGAAGCTCAGTCTGATAGGAACTTACTTAGAACTTTGTAATACAGGCAAAATAAGTATAAGTGTAAACCACAGTGAAGATAATTATCATCTGGGGATGTTTCTTGTATATGACGGTTTACCATCTTCTTCCCATGTAAATCATGACTCAGTAGTTCTGAATTGGGGACCAGTAATCAGTTCTTTTAGTCTGAGGCTCCAGGTGATTCTTATTTTCAGAGAAGTTCAAGCAAGCATTGCATCTGGTCCTTGCTACTCAGAATGTGGTACTTAGATCAACATCAGTCTCACCTGGAGCTGGTTAGAAGTGTAGACAGCTCAGGCCTCTCCTGAGGTATACTGAGGTATACTGAATCCACATTTTAACAAAGCCCCAGCTGATTCATTTGCACATTAAAGATTGAGAAGCACTGATTTAAGGTATTGTGATTTTTACATCTAGAACATAAAATTCTTATTGATTTTCCTTTCCATTATTCATTCATTCATCCAATACTTTTGGTGATGAATAAAATAGACACACTTGCTGTCTTTATGGTATATAACCAATAAGTAAATAAACAACGTACATAAATCACTACTATAGTTTGCAAAATCTTCTAAGGGAAAAAATATGGTGTTGAGATCTAGGCCAGGAAGGTCCAACTCTCATGGCATTTAGAATCACCTGGGGGCTTTTAAACTCTCTACCCTAGACCAATTAATCAGAATCCCTGGGGATAGGGTCCAGGCATCAATGTAGCATCAATATATATTTTTAAGCCTTTAAATGTTGCAATGTATAGTCAAGTTTGAGAACTGATTGTACATGACTCTGAAGCAAGGAATCAGCTTGATATATTTGAAGAACCCAGTGTGAAAGGAGTTCAATGAGTAAGATGGAGAAAGGCAGAAAATTGAGCAAGAATTGTCGGTCTGTATCTATAGGCAATTTAATGGATGTTTACTACACACATAGACCACCAATTTCAGGAATGTTAAAAAATTGTCATAAAGTTTACAGGAATTTTAAATTAATAACAATAGCTGCAATGGATGCTATAGTGTGTTGAATTTCATCTAAGATTTCTTAAAGGACTCAGAGAGAGAGCCTGACTTGGGGTTTCTACATATAGCCAGTTGTTTTTGCTTATTCTCTATTTTTATTGAATTAGGAAATCCCAACTTTTTATCAGGAGTAGCAGCTAGGATTTGATGGTTCATATATAGAAGATTTTGGATATTTTGATGGAACATGGACTGAAAAATTATAGAATGATTGTCCAATAAAGATCACTTTCGAATTTTCAGTAGAATCTGAGTCAACAAGAATTTTAGGCTTTCTCCAGCCCATTTCCTTGTCTGGCTATTTGTCATTCATGCCCGAGGCTGGTCTGGCTACTGGACCTTATTTCTTGTTGCAGATAATTCCCCGTTATTACTAAGCAGCTATTCACAGTTCACATTTGTTACATCTGTTATTCAAATCTACACAGATAATATGCCACACTGAAACTCTTGCAAACTTTCCCTTTGTAAGTTGCCTGCTCTGCCTGTGAGACATGGGATGTAACACACCAAGTCAGTCCCCAGGCACCTACCATGAGTTCCCTTATCAGGAGGGGCTCTCAGCAGGGCCTTCTGGGCACCCCCCTCTTCAAAGTCCTCTTAGCTAGACAGCTTATACATTTCACGAGGCATGTCTCACTTTTGCTCCAGCAACTAGCTCTTGTGGCTACCTTGTATTGTCCTCTTCTCTCTTGCTATAGTATAGCTTGTTGTAGAGTCTGTGTTATTTATTTATTTATTTTTTATCATTTCTTGAGTAACTAGTGTTAGTATTAGAATTAACTGGCCACAGGCTATGATTTCAACTTAAAATTCAAATCAAAGTGCTGAGTTACGTTAAAAAAGTTTTCACAAATTGACACTCTCATCAGTTATTATTTCATAACAGACAACTGTCATGGAAGGCTGACCCTTTTTCTTATACTTTTTGAACATGTGCATTTTTTAATTGTCTTTTGTTCATTTTCTTTTAGGGTTGTTTTATGATTTATAAGAATTATTTAGGCTGAACATATCACTGAACTGTTGATTGTTACAAATATTTTCCTTTTTTGCAATTGCATTTAAATTATGTTTGTGGCACATTTTTAGCATATTAAAGTTTTAAAAAATTTTATATAGAAAAATGTATTAATTTTTTCCCTGTGGTTTCTTTGTTTTTGTTTAAAAAGGTATTTCTTTATCTGGAGATAAAATAAAATATTCTTTTTTCCCCAATTTTTAAAAATGCTTTATATTTTACTTTTAATTTTCCAATATAGAGTGAATTGATTTATTTTATAGTACAAAGTTGTAGTTTTGTTCATATAGGATCTGCATATATATGAAGTACATCACTAGTATTTTATATATAGTTATTGCGAATTGAATCTTTTCCCCAATATATGTATATATAAGATTTTATTTTTACTGTTGAAAAGGAAGGCTATTTTCTATTTAGCTGCATTACTGAACTCTTTAACTAGTTCAAATAGTTTTTTGTTGCTTTTCTCAGCTATCATAACCACCTTCTCACATAATTTATAAACAATTTTGATATCATATTCTTATATCTAATTAATCATAGCTCTTATTTCTATTTCCTATTTTATGTATATTGATGAAAGTTTACATAACACAAAATAAATATGATGAGTGTGAGCAGACTTGTATTATTTGTGGTTTTTTAATGCCATGCATGTTTTGCTGTCATATAAATGTTGGCCATTTGAAATATTTTTATGATATTAAGGTAGTTTTTTTTATTGTTACTTAATAAGAGTTCTTTCAAAAATCAGGAATGGGGTAATGATGTCTTTCTAACAACTATTAATTTAGAATGCTTAAGATAAATTAACCGAACCAACTACATTTTATTTTATTTTACTTGTTGATTTATTAATAAACTTCCTAAAGATTTCTCCTTTTTCATGTCCCTGAGATACATACTACTTGATTATAGCTGGTTTTTCTTTGAATATGCTTTCAACTTGTTTTCCTAGTAGTTCATTAAAGATTTTTTTTACATCTGTATTCAAAATTGTGAACAACCACACACCCCGAAAGTTCAGCATATGCTAGTTTCATAAAATGCACTGGGTAGATTTTCACCATTTTGTGTGCCCTAGATCAGACATGGTATGTCAATTAATGGTTCTGAGAAAGTTTGAAAGGTGTCTGTACAATAAGCACAGCATGGAGCCTTTGAGGAGATCGTTCTTTGATAGCCTTCTCTCTCTTTCCGTAACTGGCCAATTCAAGTTTCCTATTTCCTGAATCAATATTGGTGACTTATTTTTGCCATGGAATACTCTACTTCATCAAGATATGAAAATGTCCAGCATTAGACTGTACTTATTGGATGCCCATTATTATACTCTCATTGTCTTTAAATTTTGCTTGCATGCTTTCTCTTTTGTAATCAAAAGAAAAAGGACTATGTATTTCTATATTTTGCTATTAAATAAACAAGTTGTATTTATTTATGAGCTGTATTATTTTTCTGATTTTCAATTTTTACCAATGTGTGCCATTTTCTTTATCTTTCTACTCTACCCTTACCTTAATTGCAGAACTTTTCCAGGATATTCTGGCTTGTGAATTTTTCTTACAATCAGTTTTTCCAGTTGAAAAATGTTGGCAGTATTTTCATTGGGGTCACTTTGAATATCGTACATTAACTTAAGGGGACTTGATATTTTTGGAGAGAAGAACATGGTATGAGTTTCACTTGATCAAGTTTTCCTTTGTGTGCCTCAGGTATGTTTTTAATTGCTCTTTTTAAAGACTTTATACATATCGTCTTGATTTATTCCTTTTATCTTTTATCTTTTTGCTGCTGTTGTAAACAAAGTCTTTCTTTCCATGATATCTTCTAATCAGTTTTCTGGTGTATGTTAAAGCTGTTGATTCATTAGTCTTCTAACTGGTCCTATTACTGAGCTCCCTTTCATGTACAAGTTGATTTTGGGGGGGTTGATTCTCTTTGTGATTTTTTGAGATATAATTATATCATTAGCAAATACTAAATTTTTCCAATTTTTATCTGTTTATAAATCTGTGCCTCTATCTATCCATATCTATTTTTACCTAATTCCATTGTTTCTCAACCTCCAGAATGATGCTACATGGTAGTGGTGGTAGCAGATGAAACCTTCTCATTCTTGACTCTAATGGAAATGCCTCTAGTGTTTTCCTTTTTTAGCCTAATGATAGCTTGTGAGTTTAGATAGCTATTTTTTAATTCATGAGCATTTCAATAGAATGCTGGGAGGTCATTCAGTTATATTTCATTCAGTGAGTAATCTGTTGGATTTAGTGATTTGTAGACTGACCTAATTCTCCAACTGATTTCTGAACATAATTTTGGAAAATATTTTTCTTGGTGAAAAAAATGTAAATGGAAGAAAAAAGTAAACTACTAGGCAAAGAAAGAAGCTATCAGTTTTATCTGATATAAATGGGATGTTGTCAGGTGAAAAAACACTCAGGCTAATGGATAAGAAACCAAGTCATTTTAATTTTTAAGTTGCCTACTTAATATCACTGTACAAAGCACATCAACTCTGGTAGTCAGATCCATTTAGGGCTAGTAGGAAAATACTTGTTAATGACATATGAATTTATTCAAATTAAGAATTCATGCAGTAGCCATAAGTCAATTCCACAACAGCAGCTACCTTGCTGTATATTCATCCTCATACACTTTGACTTGTTATGGGCCAAGTTGTTTTTCAAGAAGGGTAAAGCAGGAGACAGACTTGACAGTGTTGTTGATACATATGTCACGTTTTAGCTGGCGATTACCTTTGGGTCAAGTCATTCTATATTTGGGAACAGCCTCATGTCAGTCCTGCCTTCCCAACGTGTGAGTTAGAATTCAGTTTCCCAGCCTCCCTTGAACTTGGGTGACCCAACCTCTGGCAATGAGCCCACCCACACAAGCCTTCCTTTTAAAGCAGCTGAAGGGTGCAGTTGCTTTCCACTGGGGGTGGCTGGGTGGGGGGAACGATGGCAACCTTTAGAGACCGCAGTGGTAGAAGTCCCAACAGTGGAACCTGCCTGCAATCAGTCCACAGTCCCTGACTGCATAGTACCAAGACTTATTCCCTGTTTTTGTGGGAAATCTGGGAGCTACCTAATATCCTCTAGAAATGTCTTTCCTGCTTATGCTAGCAATAGTGGACTCCATGCTTTGTAATCAAGATCCCCAATCAGCAGCTGGTCCAGAAGGAAAAAGGCCCTGAGATCACAGGCCATCAAGTGCATTGTATGAAGCTGAACTGTGAAACCAGGATATATTTGCTTATCAGGTATAAGCAAAAACATGCTGTAGGAGAGCGTGTGTCTGTATAAGGCCTGAACAAGTTAAAAAAAGAAAACTGAAGCTGGCCAACTTCCTTTTTTGGAACGTGGTCTGCTGCATTGTTCTGTGTGACGTGAAATGATAAGTTTAGTTGGTTTGTTTATGGTCGTAAAATCTGCCATTTGTTTTGGCATGCGGGAGACACAGCCTGTGACTTAGAGTACACTGCTGGTTCCTAATGAGCTTTTGTAATCATCTGGCCCAGGATGAGTTTTACAAATGCAGAGAAACAAAACTCATCTGCTTACAGTTTGTTAATGTAAACATGCCTGCCTGCGAGCTCCTGAAGCTTGCTTCTGGACGATGGCTGAGGAGAAACACATGACCCTATTTCTGATACAGCATGTAGTTTCCAAAATACAACCCTCTCAGTAGCCCCTTGTGCTTAGAGTTCTTCCTTTAGTTCTTTGCTTTGAAGAGTAAAGTAAAGCACTGGTGACTTTTCCAATGAGTTTAGCAGACTTTTGATATGAAAGCAGAGAGTAGACCAACTATGGTTAGAATTTCCGAGGATCTCCCACCTGTTGGAAGATAAAAATCTTCTCTTTGGTAGAATTTGTTACCTAAAATGTTCTCTGTAAATCGCAGCTATAACTAAACCAAACTGCTTCTCACCTGATGGGAGGGGAAGTAACCTATATATGAATTAGATTGGGAGGCCAGGTGAGGAGGGCAGGCCTTTTCCCAATGTGGGACTATGAGCCCTGTTGGAAGAGTTGACAGGGAGCTCCACTGATGCCTAGGGAGGTTGGGTGTGGAACTAGTCAGGCTTCTCCAGGGAAACAGAACCGACAGGAGATATCTGTAAACAGTATGAGACTTTATAAAATTGTCTCATGCAACTGTGGGGATTCACAAGTCCAGATTCCATAGGGCAAGCTGCAAGCTGGGAACTACAAGAAGGTTTTTGATGAAGTCTCCAGGATAAGCTGGCTGGCTGAGGTAGAGATGCAAATTCTCTCTTCTGGCCCCTGAAATCTACAGTTCTCTCTTTAAGGCCTTCAGCTGGTTGGATGAGACTTCCCTCACTGCCGAAGGCAACCTGCTTAGTTGATTGTAGATGTAACCAGCCATAGAGGCAATCAACTTACTGATGATTTAAGTCTGTGAAATGTCCTCACAGTAACAATCAGGCTAGTACTTGCTTGACCAGACAACTGAGCACCACCACCTGGCCAAGCTGACACATGAACCTGACCATCACAGGAACTATGGCCGGTATGGTTAGAAGTGGCAGAGGTGGGTCTTGAACCTGGGCCTGCCTGGCCGGAGGGCTCCTGCTCCACTCAGCTAACCCCCCTTCTGGTCGCAGCCTCCCACTAGCAGGTGAGCTCTGGAAAAGGCCTGGGGGCGTGGGCGTGGGTGCTGTTTTGGCATTTGGGTCGGCTGCTCATTCAACCCTGTTAAATTAAATAGGAATTTGATTCTTATACCTTTAATACTTTCTCTGAATTTCCAGGAAACTCAATTCTGTAGGATAGAGACTCGAGGACAGATTTCTTAGAGAAATAAACCTTGTTTTCTGAATACCACAAATGACTTGTTAAATCCTCTCAGTCAATTGCTCTCTCAAATTTCCATCACAGACCAGTCCCTCAGAATTTTCTGAACATTAGGGCAATGAAAAAATGGCCATACACTCAGGGAAGGCAAGATCAAGACATAGCAAACTTTTTTCCCCCTTATTTGTTAAATGAATTCTTTCTGCTGCTTCCCAGTTTTAAATTTTAATCTCCAATGATAAATGGGCAGAGATGGTGGTAAGGTTTTGACAGGACACAGCACAGTTTCCAATGCATTTGGCTCTGAGGAATAAAGGGCTCAGAGTAAATAAGCTCCCTTTAAACTGCTGAATCAAACCGCAGCTTAACAAAAATGTGGCCGTTAGTTAATATGGGACTCTTGCATGTGAATGAATCAGAGCTCTTTCGTATTTCCTTCCAAAGCTAAAAACATCGCCATGCTTTAGAGTTAGGAAGTGAGCTACCCCCACCCTCAGCCCACCCTGGTAGGTTTAGGGCAGCAGCCACCCTCACTGGCGGGGCCCGAGGCCCTTCCATTGTCCCGTCTGCAGGATATTACCACATCTTCCCTCATGACTTCACGGCTTTAGACAGATTCCATTTCCACTCCCTTTAAAATCTAACTCTGCACTTTGGTGTCCGAGATTTGACACTTACCATTTGCCTCCCTGGATAACCTGAGTCTCTTGCCTCGAGCTTGTGTTTGGCCCACCGTCCAGATGCAGGCATTCCCAGGCCGTGTCTGCTCTGCCGCCCAACAGCCCATCCGCCCATCGCCTCTGTCCATCCAGGGGCCTGCTGACACCTTAATTTGGACTTCCAAACCTCCAGAACTGTGAGACAATACATTTCTGTTGTTTTAAGTCACCCATTTGTTACAGCAGCCCTAGAAAAGGAAGACAATGCCCATGACTCTGTCTTGTATTGTGCACCTGTCTGCCTGCCCACTGGGCTGTCAGGAGCTAGCGGACAGGGTCTTCTTTGTCCGTAGATTCCAACGGATAGTACAAGGCCTACAAATGGCAGTAGCGGGCACTGAGACATGTTTGAATGTTTGCTGACCAAGGGAATCTCACTTCCTACTGGTCATTGGAGTCCTTGCTTCTGGACCCTGCTCCCCTGCTCCCCTGCTCTTCTCTCTACACATCCTGACACCCACTCTAAGTCTTTAACTCCTGTGGTCTCAATTATGAATGTAAAGAGATGAGTTGAAACCCTCCTTCTTGGCCCTTTTTTCTTTCCCTTTTCCTTAGCCCCAGGTACCACCCTCTAGTCTGTTGGCACTTTGGGAGACTTTACCATGTCTTGTATCTCCGGCGCCTGGAATAAGACTTAGCTTATAGAGATGGTCTATTCAAGGGTAAAACACACCTTCATATCATAGATGAGGAGGGAGGGAGTCAGGGACAGGGTCGGAAGAGGCCAAGAAGCATGTGGTTAGGCAGGAGGATGGAGGTACTTTAGCAGACAGAGCTCTAGATTTTACCTTGTAAATATTTCCTGACTCCATCAACATCTGTCCTTCCTGCTCATTTCCTTCTGTCTAGCTTAATCCACCACTAGATTGCTTCCACGCATCCCCAGTTTATTTCCCATCTCCTGTCTTATTTTCTCCAGACAATTTTTCACATTTAGCCACATGATCGTCCTGCAGTGCCAATCTGACACATTATCCCAATTGTTTATGTCTTTGAAGGCCTGCCGTGGCCCTGGTGGCTGGCTCTCCTCCACACCGCGGGCTCTTGTTCCACAGGACAGAGTGATCATTAGTGTCAGGGGTTGAATCGTGTCCCCCACAAAAGCCCTTGTGAAGGTCCCAGCCCTGGTCCGGCGGGTGTGAACCCATTCGTAAGCAGGACACTTGAAGATGGTATGAATTAAGGGGAGCCCAGGCTGAGTGAGGGTGGGCCTAAGCCCCACGTGGCTGGGGTCCTCATACACAAAGGAGGTAGGACATAGAAAGAGAAGCCATGGAGAGCAGCGAGAAGTTGGATGTTAACGGAGTCCAGAAGAGAAAGGAGAAGAGATGGCAACGTAGCTGAAAAGCCCAAAGATCGCAGGCCAGCCAGAAGATATGTACCCCAGGAGAAAGCAAAGCTTCCAGCCTCTGAAACCATAAGCTGATAAATTGCTGTTATTAGAGCAACCCATTGTACCATATTTGTTTAGCACCAGAAACTAAACAAGTTATGAAACAGCTGTTACATTTCACAAGCTCCTTGCTTCTGAGTGTGACCATGTGGTTGGCTTTTGTCAACGAAATGTGAGCAAGAGTGTTATAAGTCACTTCTAAGCTTCAGCTTTTAAGAAACAAATGTGCTTTTCCATGCTCTCTTTTCTTGTCTTCTGACTGGAAGCAGATGATGACAAGGCCTTGGTGGTGGGCAGTGTAAGGGAACTGCAAGACAGAAGGAGCCTAAGTTCCTGAATCGCCATGTAGAAGAGAGCTGCCCACTGACCAGAATCTTCCGCTTCAACCATTATATGAGCAAGAAACAATGTTCTGTTGCATTTAGGCCATTATACATTTTGAGGTATAATTGTTAAAGCAGGAAGGCGATCCCAAACTAATGGGCTACTTATTACCCGTATGATAAAGTTTCAGCTCTGTCACATGGCGTATAAGGTCCTGTGCGATTTAGCTCCATGTGATTTCTTTGGCCCCAATGCTGTGGGCAAGAGCAGAGGCTCTGGAGCACATCCACATGGCCTCTTATCCTGGCTCCTTCACTCTCTCTGTGGCCTTGGATAAGATACTCATAAAATGGAGATAATGTTTGTCAAGAGTTGGGAAGAGTCTGAGATTCAACACAGTATGTAAGTTAACTTGACACACCTGTCACAGATGCTGGGAGAAGACACAAGACTCCTGGGTCAGGGGAAAAGAACTCTGCTCCTCACTGCATGAACTTCATATTTACATTGGTTCTCTTTTCCACCCAGACATATGGGGTGTGGAGGATGCAGTTCCAGGTAGATGCTGCACCAGGTGGGTTTGTATCAAACTCAGAGCTCAGGAGTCCTGCATCTTCTCAAATGGACTCTGAGCAAACCCGCCTGGACTTTGCCCCAGTGGGAGACATCCTTATTATAATACACAGCAAGCAAATCCTCTGCTCTGGAGGGAGACACAGTTTCTCTCTTCCAAGGCTGTTTGCTACACAAATATCCTTGGAAACAGAGTCTGGAACAAAAGCTGCTAGTGCCTTTGCTCATGTGATTTGCAGAAATGCAAGAGTCCCAGAAAGAATTGTTTCCCAACCATATCACCTCCCTCATTGGATTATTGTGAGGATTAAATCAACTCCCAGGTTTGTGACTTAGAACAGTGCCAGGCATATAATAAACCCTCAATAAATGGGCTGCCATCATGATGTCTCACCATTCCCATCTCTTCTCTGTGCCAGCCACTCTAAGTTGTTTTCATTTGTTCAGAAATGCCAAACTTTCTCTTGCCTTGAGGTCTGAAAACTGATCTCTGTGTGCAACATCTGCTGCCCTCCCACCCAGTCCTGTCTCCCCTCTATTTTTAGTGCCAACCTATGAGCTGAGATGTCCCTGCTCTATACTTACACATCTACTCACTCTACTTTCCTCTATAGAACACAGAGCAACCCTATGTGTTGATGTTGTTTGTTAAACTGTCTTAAACTCACCTGGAATGTAAGCTCTAGAAGGTTAGAGAAAATATAAAGCAACAGAACATATCTCTGGCTGGTTTAAGGAAAAGGGAGGATGTATTGGAAGATTTCTGGGCTATTCCATGGAGTCAAAGCTAGAAGTGAACAGCCAGGAACATGGGGAGGGAAGGACCAGCTCTGCTCCAAGGACCTCAGCAGAAGTAACTGCAGATACTTTGCATGACTCAGCTCTAATGAATCCCAAACTTTACGTGTGTTTGTTCCGAATTTCATATACCAGAAAGAGAATCTGGTTTATCCCCCTGGATAAATGATTTGTGGGCAGTGGGTATAGAGTATAGACATATATACGCGGAGTATGACGTGGACATTAGGTACTGTCATGGTTTGGAATTGTATCTACCTCAGAAAAACACGTTCTTGAATTTAATCCATCCCTGTAAGTATGAACCAATTATAAATAGGACCTTTTGATGAGGCTACTTCAGTTAAGGTGTGACCCAGCTCAACCTGTGCGGGTCTTAATCCTGTCACTGGAGTCTTTTATAAGAGAATAAAATTCAGAAAAAGCGAGAGAAGCCATGGAAGCAAGAAGCTGAAATCAACAAAACCCAGAAGAGAAGAGGGAGCCCAGCAGAGCTGCCGTGTGCCTTGCCCTTGGCAGGGTAGCCCAGGATCTCCAGCAGCCAGAATTGAGGAAGAAAGCATTGCCGTGACGATGCCTCAACTTGGACATTTTCACAGCCTCAAAACTGAGCATTTAACCTGACCTGCCTCATGGTATTTGTTTTAAGTGGACTAGGAAATTAAAACAGGGTCTGTTCCCAGTGTTGGGACAATTGACCTGGGTCAGTCATTCCTAAGGGACAAGTGTGGCAGGCTAGATATGTGGGGGCAGGGCAGGGTGACTCCCAGCAGCACCCCCGTTGCACTGCCTACTGGAAGTGAGCCCAGACAGTGGGGCTTGACCCCCAGCTCTTCCTTTCGCTGCCAGTGAGACCTTGGGTGAGCCACATAGCCTTTGTGGGCCTCAGTTTCCCTTTCTGTGCAATGGGACTACAAAATAGTTACCTCAGAGGATTATTTTGAGAACTAAACAAAATAAAATAGAAAGTTCTTAGAATAGTGCCTAGTCTTTTAAACTGCCCAGAGCGCAGCTCATCTGCAAACTCTAATTTGTATCTCTAAACCCTCAAGGCAGTATGGCCTAAAGTTTAAAAATGCAGTTAGAGCAGGTGTATTTGGGTATTGTAGCTAAGGCAAGCCATCGTTTCACCATGCTTGTGTAGGTGTCAAAACAGCATAGGGAAAGGATTAACAGCACAGATATTGTGGCCAAAGCACCTGGGTTTTACACCTGCCTCTGCCTGTTATTAGCTGAGTGTATTAGCAAGTTACTTAACATCTCTGTGCAATATATTCCTGGTCTGAAAAATGGGGATACAAAAGTACCTTTCTCATAGTGTTGTTATGAGGATTAAATGAATTAATAAATGAGGAGCATTTAAAACATTGGCTAGAATATGATAATTGCTATATAAATATACATAGCTGGAAGAGTTTGGTAGTAATTATTATTTCCATGTGAATTTAGCTCTGTGTCTACTTGCGACATGAGATCTTTGGGAGGAATTTAGGGCAAAAACATTCACCAATGCAACAATATTTCTGAACCACCCTGGGTCAAGTTTCAGATCTGTGAGTATGGTGAATTAAGCACACTTGAGTATTTAGTGCATTCCCCAAACATGGAAGTTGGAGAAGAAAGGAAAGAAGTAACCCTGTTTAGTGGAAATGAGCCAGATCTTTACTTAAAAGCAGAGAACACTTTTAGGAGGCAGAAAGGCAGAAACTACAGGAGAGGCTGGGCACAAGGGAAGGTGGGTGCTGGGGCTGGGGAAGGGAGCTTCTTGTCAAAATGGCTGAAATCAACTATGGGCCTTACGAGACGCAGTTACCCTAAGGAACTGGTAACATCCATAGCAAGGCACCTGCTCGCCCCTTTCCCCTCCTCCCCTCCAAGTTGCCTATGGATTTTTAACATCCATAGGGTTAGAATGATGAATACCAGATGGAAATATGTTGGAAGGAGATTTTTTTTGTGTGCAGCAAAATGGCAGAAAGGGCTGCTGCACGCCTTCTAAAGGACAGTCATCCACCTGTCTCAGGGAACGATTACACACATTATTCCTGAGGCAAAGCAGAAGTTGCATCTGTTGCATTTTGCAGTTGTCATTCTCCTCCATCAGTATATGCTTTCACACCCTGGAATGCACTAAGCACTCTAGTATTCTGAGGAATCATTGGTGTTACAACTGATAAAGTCAAATAATCAAGCACAAGGTGGGAAATAAAAATCTTCTCCTACTGTATATAAACAGTGTTCCAAAATTTTATGCCACAGCATGGTCCCCATAATTTTAGTCTAAAAAAAGGTAGGTAGTTGCAGTGGAAGTGGCCCTGCAGGGGTCTGGGCATCTGGATTTTCTGTTGGTTATGCAACCGACTGCATACCTCTCTGTATCTGCTTTCTCAGTCATAAAGGAAGGGTGTGGGATTAAATGGTACTTAAGATTGCTTCCAGCTCTGAATCCTATGACCTGATGTTTAGTATGATTCTAGGCTATTCTGGGCAGAAAGCAGCTCTGTCTTCATATTCGTGATCAAAACCTTCCAGAATTACAGCAACCCTTTTCTCCATTCCATTTTCTGTAGTATCCTCTTCCCCTGAAGTCACTCACAATGCCTTTGCCATGCCTTCTAGACGTGAAGGGCTTCCGTCATAGCATATGGATTCTCTTTCTTACAGCCTCTTAGGCTTGCTATGTTCTAGAATGTAACTTGTTTGAATACCATCTCCTATTTCCTCCCACCTTTAACCCCCAAACTCGCCTGTTTCATAGCTCCTTCCCACAGCCATACTCTTAGCTAGATGGATTAGCAAATCATGCATTT
This sequence comes from Myrmecophaga tridactyla, assembly GCA_004026745.1. Taxonomy (NCBI): domain Eukaryota; kingdom Metazoa; phylum Chordata; class Mammalia; order Pilosa; family Myrmecophagidae; genus Myrmecophaga; species Myrmecophaga tridactyla. Next base: position 85,124 of record PVIY010005239.1, read on the forward strand.
GTAAATGCCCCTCTTTTAGCCTTTAACATGGGCTGATCCGAAAGGAAAGGTGGAAATGATGGAGAGATACTTACTCACACGCAGAAACTTTGGGGGTCCAAAGCACACGCATAAGCAACTGCTTACATGCGAATCTACTTATATCTAGCAGGAGTTCAAGAAACAAATTTTAAGCACCAGATGTGTGCTCTGATGGGGCAGAAGGCATGTTGCAAAGATAAATAAGACTGTTCCTTCTGTAAAGAAGCTTACAATTTAGTAGAGCCAATCTTTTAGAGCTAGCATTTAGAGTTAGTTGATATTCTTTTTTAAAAGTATATTTTAAAAAAGTTATATTCTTCTAAAAAAACATACACACAGATATGTGCAGCCATCACCACAGTCAATTTTAGAACAGTTTCATCACCTCTAAAAGAAACCCTTTACCCTTTATCCTTTATCCCACCATTCCCCCATCTTTCCCTTCCTCTCCCAGCACTCCCAACCACTAATCTATTTTCTATCTCTATAGATTTCCCTGTTCTATTATATTCAATTATATGAACTTTCATATAATTTTAAGCAGAATAATGTTATTTATCTTAACGTAGAACTTTTAAGATGTTTTTACCCACACTAACTTATTCATTTATCAAGAGACACAATTTTGAGTGTACAAAAATAAATGGTTCGCCAACCCTGCACTTCCCCTAACCCCCCCAAAAATGTTATAATCCTCACGTCAAACATTCACCTGCTAGATGTGACTTAGCCAAACAAATAAAGATGATATAATAGATGAAGAATTTTAAGGCAGACTGCTTCCCTTACTCCCCTACTCCCTCCTTCCATTCCTTCTATCCTTTCTTGCTTCCTCTTTTTCTTCCTTTGCTCCCTCTTTCCCCTGCCCCTTCCTTAGTGATTACAAAAAAACATACAATATAACAAAGTGAAATAAATAGAAAATTGTGAGGTAACATAGAGAAGTAGGATGGATCCATGCGTGAGGTTAATCCAGGAAATGCATGCCTTGGACTCCTATAAACGCATTAGAAATGGGCTTCACATTTTACTCTAACCTTCCTGGAACCAGTTTTGCCAGGGAAATGTGATGAGTGATAAGACTCACCGTGTCTTGCCCTTGTGCTCAAGATCACAGCTCTTCTCTGTATTGAGATCAGAGGGAAAGTTCTGCGCTTGTGACTGAGACGATGCTGTGTGGTGTAATGAACAATGTCCAGCCATAAGGCTAACACAGTCATGAATCGTATGGGACTGTCTCTTAGTAACAACCTTCAATTCAGACTAATGGCATTGCCTGAAGGTCAGCTTAGTAAAAGTGTGGTTCCAATGCTTAGCAATCTCTGCTAGTCTGAAATAGATTTTAGAAGTTCTTGGTTATGCTTCCCAATATTTTTAATGTCGTGAAATGATAATATTTTTATAGTGTGTGAGATGCCATAGCGGAGCATCTCATGGCTGGAGTTTGAGAGTCCCCAGGGCTCCATCTGTCCCAGGCACCATCTAGTCCCCCAGGGAACAAATCTTATAGCACCTTCATCTGTGAACCACTCACTTGAGATTTAAGGTCTGAATGTCTAATTAATCAAGCCCAAGTCATGTGCAGCAAAAGGGTAGATCTCCCCAACTTGTGACTTCCTTAGTGGACACCCACCAAGACTCTGACGATGAGGGATTTACGAACACCGGAAATGATGCTCAGGAACCCAAAACCATGACAAATAGGCTAATCTTCATGACCTTCACAGAGACCCTGGCCATCTCTGTCAATCCAGACCCTCAGTCATAATATCACTGATTGGGCGGGCCACGGTGGCTCAGCAGGTAAGAACGCTTGCCTGCTGTGCCCAAGGACCCAGGTTCGATTCCTGGTGCCTGCCCATGTTAAAAAAAAAAAATCACTGACTTTGACATTAAGGATTAGGAGAATTAGCCTCATTGCAGATTGGGTAAAGATGACCTTTGAACTAAAGAGCCATGTGCTACAGTTCTCTTTCTTTCTGTTTATGCTTAATTACACTTTGCGAAGAGCATTTCACACCATTGGAAGTGGAGATATTATGACTGAGGGTCTGGATTGACAGAGATGGCCAGGGTCTCTGTGAAGGTCATGAAGATTAGCCTATTTGTCATGGTTTTGGGTTGCTGAGCATCATTTCCGGTGTTCATAAATCCCTCATTGTCAGAGTCTTGGTGGGTGTCCACTAAGGAAGTCACAAGTTGGGGAGATCTACCCTTTTGCTGCACATGACTTGGGCTTGATTAATCCCACTCTAGCCTACAGAACTGAGCAATCTCTTTGCTTAAATGCTAGGTCTCAGTTACCTAAACAGTACTTCCCTACATGTCTCATGTCATAGGCACACATGGAATATGATAACAATACTAAGATGCACTGAGGCCAAAAGAAGCAATTGTTGGGGCCTAGGCATTCAGCCTGGGGATGTACCCAGGTATCCCAGCTGACTTAAGCCATATTGAGGACGTGGAAATCAACATCATGGTCCACCTGTAATTCACTTGGAGCCCACCAGTGTCCCATGGCAGACCAGTTGGGAAAACTCTGCCTTAATAGACAACTGGCTGCTACTTCTTCAATGCAGCCAGCAGGAAAGGCTATACCATCAACTCTTCCTAATTTCAATCCTTCATTTGAATCAATCAATCATTCCCAAACATTGAACTGGTTTGTGTTTACAAACTAGTATTCCTACCCAACCTCAATTGATTCAGCTGCTCAGATAAATTTTATGCAATACATTTATCTTAGTGCATATACAGAGAACTGTGTTATTCAAAGCTGTGCATAATATTAAGACTTTATGAAATACTTTCATGTCTGAGCATTTAACAGCCTTCACTTTAGGAATTTTCTAGACTAAAATTATGGGGGCTGTGCCATGGCATAAAAAGTTAGGACCTGATTGCCCATTCCACTTGTAATTTAGAGAAGACCCAGAGTTAATTTCCAGGAAGAACTCTCACCTAAGTGGTGATTATTTTCTTAGGTGACCTCCAGCAACTATTGGATGGCCTATTCATACGTCTCCTCAGATCCCTCGAACCACCCAGGAAGATGCTTATCTGCTTTATGAATCAAGTGGTTCCGCAAGTCACTGGCTCACTCTCAACTGTGAGAAATAGAGTCCCTAGTACTTTTTTTTTTCTCACGGGCAGGCACTGGGAATTGAACCCGGGTCTCCGGCATGGTAGGTGAGAATTCTGCCTGCTGAGCCACCATTGCACTGCCCCTTAGTACTTTTAAAGGAATATAATCTCTACCTCACTACCCCTTAACCATTATCAAAAGCTCAGTTTGAAGAAATCAGTACTGGCTGCAAACTGAGGGAGATGCAGCATGTCCATTTCTCCCAGAGCTTCCCAGCCAGTGTGCCACAGCCTGGTGGTATGCTGCGAGCTGGTTAGAAATGTGCCCAAGAGAGTTGGGGGAGACCTACCCTTTCATTGTACATGACTTGGGGTTGACTAGTTGGACATTCAGACTTTAAATCTCAACCGAGTGGTGCATAGATGAAGGTGCTGTCAGATTTGTTCCTCAGCAGTGGTTGTGGTGGTTTAACAGCAGTGCTAAGGCTAGTGACAGTGTCCAGTGGCAGCTGAGCTGAGCGGCCAGGGCACTATTCAGCAATGCCAGCAGTAGCTTCTTATCTGACTGTCTTTACCTGGGCTTTTGCCAGTTTTCTGAGCCTAATTCCCAAGTCTACCTGTTGGGTTCCTATTGAGTTGCCCAATATACTTCCAGTAATTCCTCTTTTTTGTTTAAGGTAGCCAGGTTGCAGTAAAGCACTCGGACTGATACAGCCTGTAACTGTTTCTTTTTCATGGAGATAAAAGCAGGGGGAAAGGCTACTTTACTCCTGACCAATTTCTCCAGAAGGAAATATGGAGGTCAGCCATGATCCAGGGTTTAAAACCAAATTACCCATGCCTGCCATGCATTCCTATAACACACAGGCTAGAGAAACCTAAATAGGGAAAGAAATTTTATATTTTATAATAATAGTCAACAGAACTTTAATTTAGGGACCTTTGAGAGTTGGATAGTGTCTACCCTGGATCTAAGAGGCCCACACTTGTAGAGCTGATTAAGACAAAGCAAATGATCCTTGAATACCTCTTGGGGCAGAAAGTTTTCTTCCAGAAGACAGTATTCAGTACTGATCAAGAGGAAAATCTGGGGCTGAAGAACAAACACCCTAAGCATCACAGCATGCAGATTTTAATTTGTAGGGCTAGATGAGCAGTCCTTTCAGGTATGAACTTGGATCTGAACTTCTAGGAACTTAACTACCATATTTATACCTTAGGTATATAAGGGCCCAAAATCTGTCTTCAAAATGAGGTCAGGTGACCAAATTTAGTCTCCCATTTATTACTTAAAAAAAAAATGTTATTTTGAAATAATTTCTAACTTGCAGGACAGTTGCATAAGTAACACAAATCCAAACAGAGAATTCCAACATGCCCCACACACAGATACTCAATTCCATTAACTTTTAGCATTATATCACATTTGCTATATTATTCTATTTATCCATCTACATATCTGCTTTTCATCAGTACTTAAGAAAGTAATCAAATTCAAATCAAATAAAAAGGAAATCTTGTTTCTTTGTGCCTTTTGTTCCAGACTTTGTCACTTAGGGAAACAGTTCAATCCCAGCCTATTTATTCCCAAACCTCTTTAAATTGCATTAAATTAAATTAAATTGCAAATTAGGCAGTTTTCACTTTAATTGTCCTGGTGCCCTTGACCATTTGTCTCCTTGGAGTAATTTCTGGAAGCAGAATTTCTCACTTCTTTTTTGAGTAGCTGAAAGAATGATTTTAATGCTACAGTGAAAAGAAAGCATGAAATGCGTTGTATGTTTATGTAGATGAAAGCTGGTAATACTGCTTATACAAGAAGAAAAAATATATGCAGGGACAAATGAAACCATTTCTTGGTATGTGGGAGAGTTTTCACCAAACAGCCAGTGATGCCATATGGTCTCGTAATTTATGGTAAGATATGTGGTGGGACTGTGATTAAGGTGCAATGAAGGGAGCATTTTGGTCATGAATGGTAGCCAATGTCACCTTATTTCTCTTTTGGGTGCTTTATAGTTTCCTCAGGCTCCCCCTCCCAATACAGGGTGGGGTAGGTTGAAAGTGCACTAGTGTGTTGGTACCTGACATACACCTGTTCTTAATCTTAATCCACATTCCTGTGGGTGTGAATCCAGTGAAAAAAGTACCTCTCAAAGATGCTATTTTTGTTAATGTCTGACCCAACTGAATGAAGGTGGGGCTGAATCTGTATTACTAGAGGCATTATAAAGAGAACTGAGAAGTCACAGAAGTGAGAAATGAGAGGATGTTATCATATGATGGAAACCAGAAATACAAGCCAAGGAACCCCAAGGATTGCAGTCAGCCAGCACCAGAACACTATGGAACCCAGCAAGGCGCAAACCTTCTAGCCTCCTAAACCATGAGGCAATAAATTCCCATTGTTTAAGCCAACCATTGTGTAGTATTTGTCATAGCAGCTCAAGCAAACTAAGACTCTGAGTGAGGATCCTTTATTTGCTGTTCCCTAACAACTCGAAGGGCCCTCTGTTTTGTCATATTTGAGTCCTCCACCTCATCTGAGATGTTCTCTATAGGCATCCCACCATCCCTCTGAATTCATCCAGGTCTCAAGGGATCAATAGAAGCCTCATTTGACTTGAGACACAATAGGGGTGTCAGCTTATGACAATTGTCCCTAAACAAAATCCTTCAGTTCCTATTAACATTTTTTAGCCTGTTAGTATCTTCTATAGGCTGCAGATGTCTAAGAGTTGCACGACTGAATCTTGGAACCTCCTTTTCCTGCCCATTACAGGGGCCTATCACTTCATTGTGGTGTGTTGAAGGCAGGGATCTTCTCTTGTTCTTCTTTGGGTCCCTGCAACATAGAAGATCCTCAGCAAGGCTTTCTGAGAGAGAATGAATTAATGAGTAGATGCATTCTTTGGCCAGTTGCTCTCCTATTTCCACCATCATTCTCTTCCTGATTCAGTGCCACAAGTGGGAAGCTGGCTTGAGTTTTGTGAGAGGGCAGATCAGATCTGCGTGACCTGGAGTGGGAAAGGCAGGGGACCTTATTTGAAGATTTATTTCTTATCTAAGTCAACAGTGGGCACCTGGCAGTGCTCCGGGAACATTTGGCCAGCCTGACGATGGGAAACAGATGGAGAATTTTGAGTATATTTGTACCAAATTCTTTCTACATTTTGGGATTTGTTTGTCTGGTATGATAAATCTACTCAAGAACAGAAATAGCAGGTCCCAATGGGGGCGTCCCCTCTACTTTTAGCCAAGGGAAATCAGGATAAAATGAACATCACAGAAAGCTGAGAATAAAATGCTCAAGGTCCAAGGGCAGTCTTAAGGATGAATGCAGAAGGAGAAGGGACTTTTCCACTTTATTTTGCTTACTCTCATTCTCACCTCTCTGCATGACAAAATAGAAAGGAAAGCTGGCTTTGCGGGGAGAGGTTTATGGGAGGATGCTATGTGGATGATCTTTGGCATCTTCCTTGTAAAAACTGCCAGAATCTGTCATTTCTCTCTGGCAGTCACTCCTGGCAGTGCTAAGGACCATCCAAAGTGTAGGGTTTGGGGATATCACCAAGACACCTGGCATCTTTGGGCCTTCTCTGCTAATGGCTTGTGACAGCTCTCCAACACACAGACACAGAGTGGCCAGGTCTGTGGAGGAAGTGGTTAATGGTATTCTCAGAAGGCAATGTCTACATGTGGCCACAGAATAACTAAACTCCTCTCATTAGTTGGGTTTACATCTCATTATGGGTGTGTGTGGAGGGGTGATTCAGCACCATTTGGTCCTCAAATGTGGGCCTGCACATGAACACAGGGTGCTGTCTGCTGGCACCTGTGCTAACCTGAGCAGCTGGCTGGATCCAGTGTTGGGTGTTTGGTTTCCATGGGGCTGCTGGAGGCCTCGCCTCTCCTCCCCACATGGTTGCCATTTCCGGTCAGGGGCCAGGGGCCAGCCATGGTGGCAGCAGTGGGAGTGGGAAGCTCATCCTGCCTTCATTCTCAGGGAGAGCTTTCCATTCTCACCTCCCTGCATGGCAAAATACAAATCAAAGTTCTTTACATCCCCACTTTCTAAGGACTCCATCCCTGGTTTTATTAACAGCATTAAGAATAAATTTCTGATTACCTCTTATTTCCATGGTTATTTATTTTAGTACATCTCCATATATGTACCCAGGAAGAAATTCATTCAGTATTTCAGGCATTTTAGAATTTAATTCTGAGCTGTCACTTTTATTTTGTTTTGCATTGGTTATGAGTGTGATCTCCTTTTGGCTTTTAAGTATGGTTTTACCTGGTGCTCTTTCCCTTCCATTTCCAGGTTGTACTTTTTCTTTATTTTGGAACTAACTCTTGGAGAGCAAGATCAATTTGCAATGGGCACCCACCTTTTTTTAAGAGGAGATTTCAATATCTGATGTCTTAATCTGCAATGTCCAGTGTGCTTTAAAATATCCTGTCAAGAGGGTGTAGATATCATTCAGCTCTGGACTGTAGACCAGCCACACATCCCTTTTCTCCAGAAACTGTCGCATCAGCCAACTTTACCACTTGCTCTGCTGTCTGGGAAAAGTGTTTTGTGAGGAAAAGACTGAACTAGCAGGAAGCTTTCCCTGTGGTCTCTGCATTTCACACCTTCTGAAGCGTTCATATCCCGTATCTCGGATGGCAGGGAGCTAAGTTGGGTTTCTAATTTTGAAAATTCCTGAAGGCTACCAAAGACAGAGTGCCAGTAAATTATGAAGGAGATGAGAAATTATGAAAGGATTGGCCATTATTTGTTTCCATGCATTCCTCATTTTTATGAGCTTTATTGTTTTCTTTTTATTCCTGAGGATGGTCATCTCCTGGTATGCTGTCCCACCCAGTGGAGGTGACACTGATTATTCTAAAGAATCATGAAAATGCTTCTTATATTTTAGGATCTCCATGAAATCCTTCGCAGAACGTTGTTTTTCAATACGAGGGTGTTTATTTTATAATGAAAGTCAAACTTAGAAAACCTCAACTGCTTTTCATCAGTACTTCTAGAAGGTCATCAAAGTCACCTAATATAACGAGGACATCTTGTTTCTTTGAGCCTTTTGTTACAGACCTTGTCACTTAGGGAAACAATTCAGTCCCAGCCTATTTGATCCCAAACCTCTTGGGGCAGGACCGTAATCACTGATGCTTCAGCGTGAAAGAAGGCACCAGGCATTATTGTTTCCAGAATGTGGACTGTGCTGCATGTCAAGAGATCTGGAAAGAAATGTTATATAAGGATATTTTATATCATGTTCAGGGAAACTTATTGTTGTCTGAGTTTATTTTTAACATGCATTTTATTTGAAAAGAAAGCAAAGCCTGATATCAAGAGTTAGTTTGTTTTATGAAACAAAGCTCAGAGCCCATTGCCAACAGGCACAAGATAAATTATTTTCTGATTTTCCTTTCTTTGCAATCTGGTATTCTATTTGAATAATTTATTTCAGAGAAATTTGATCACTACTGTCTTCTTACTTCATTTTTATCAAACAGAAATTTTTACTTCTTCCCTTAAAATATTCCCATTTTGTCTAGACTTGCATGAATGGCGACAGGTTTATTGGTCCAAAATAACTCGTTCACCTTCCTATGTATTTGTGAAGGGGCTGAGTATTTTTAAAACACTCTTTCTGTGTTGTTTTTTTTAAGCCTCCTGGTGATTGTGGGTCAGATTTTTTCTTTCAAAGACGTCTCAGGTAATACCGAGAGCCTAAATCCCACCTCAATGCTACTTTAAAATTCTACCTCAAAGACACAGAACCTTTCCAATGAGTTTTCCTTTTCCAGTAACTTGGTCAGAGCCAGTTTCTTTTGCTCCAAACAAAAACAACTACTTAATATTCTTTCCATCCTTACAGAGTTTATAGTCTAGTGGAGAATATCAAATAAATATCGATTATCAATTAATATCAAATAAATACAATAAAGTGTACTGTGTGTTCAATGCTGAGGCCCGTGATTTCTTGTCCATAGAAATTTATATTCTATTCCTCAAAAACAATGAAAGGCAGAATTTGGAGGACTAGAAAACCTTGAGGATGACTTCAAGACTGTTCCCTAAATTCTGAGTCATGGAGTAGAAGCCATCGACCTGCCCCAATGTCCAGTGACCTGATACTTGGACCCAATCTGCCTCCTTCTTGCCATGTTCTGCAATTTTCTCTGTTCTCACCCACCTGAGCCAGGCCACCCCTTCTTAGATCAGCTCTTCTAGTAAGTTCTTTGTTTTGAACTGAAATTTGTCTCTGTGAAACCTTCTCCCCTTGGTTCTAGTCTTAATCCCTGTGTTCTGAACAAGTCCAGTACGTCTTCCCACATCATTCCTTACTTACTGAGTGTCTACCGTCCCTGCCAGGCTGTGGGGCTACAGCAGCGGCTGGTGGGGCTCACTTTCCATGGACCTGGCAGGGAGCTGCTGATGTCTTACAGCCTTTAGAAGAGCAGAGCACCGGAACCATGGACAGTGGCCTCACCGTGTGCTGGGGAGTCGGGAACTTTCTCTGGAAACTGATGACTCACTCATGCTTTGAGGGATGAGTGGAAGTAATCTGGCCAGAATGGGAGAGAGGGAAAAGGCCTTCCAGAAGAGGAGAGGGCACATGCCAGTGCCCCGAGGAGGAAAGAGCGAAGTGCTCTCAGGAGCTAAAAGAAAACCAGTGTGATTGAGGTGCTGAGGGCAAAGAAGAGAGATAAGAGATGGGGCCTGAGAGCAAGGGAGGAAACTATCACATTGGGCCTGCTGGGCCATGTGGAGGACTTTGGACATGATTGATTGGTTCATTTATGAATTTATTCATCCACTTATTTAACTTGCTTCTTTTGGGGTCCCTCTATGAGCCAGGTACACTTTTAGGTACTAGGGATAAAGGCGGGTGCAAAATGGGCAAGATTTCTACCCTTGTGAAACTTCATTCAAGTTGAGGGGGCAGGAAATAAACAAGTAAAACGTATAGTGTGTCAGATGGTGACAGGGACCCAGACAAATAAAGCAGAGAAGGGGAGGGAAGTGCAGGGCTGTGGCTTACACGTGACGGGGAACATGAATGTTCCCTGGAGTTGTGCACAGCCTGGTTCCATGGGAGGCATGGATGGTGACATGGTCAGAGTTGGGTTTTAGCAATGTCACACTGGCTGCTGCCTGGAGAATGGATTATAGGCGGCCTTCTAGGAGGTAGTCATTGCTGAGGTGAAAAAGAATGTGCAGTGAATTTAGGAGCCTGAGGCGAAGGGGATAGCAAATCATTTTTTAATAACTCGGATAATCAGGAAATGAACATTTTTACAATATCACTCTGTATTTTTAAGTGGGGAGTCTAAAAGTGACTTCTCCAGAATGGATTTTTGTGAATAAAAAATATTTAGGTAAAAATGTACCAGATTGAAACTCTTATGTACCCCAGAAAAGTTTTTTTTTTAAACTTTTTTATTAATTAAAAAACTTAACAAAAGAACATTAATATATCATTCCATTCTACATATACAATCAGTAATTCTTAATATTATCACATAGTTGCATATTCATCATTTCTTAGAACATTTGCATCGATTTAGAAAAAGAAATAAAAAGACATCAGAAAAAGAAATACAACGATAATAGAGAAAAAAAGATTATACATACCATACCCCTTACCCCTTGCTTTCATTTATCACTAGCATTTCAAACTAAATTTATTTTTTCATTTGTTCCCCCTATTATTTATTTTTATTCCATATGTTCTACTCTTTTGTTGATATAGTAGCTGAAAGGAGCATCAGACACAAGGTTTTCACATT
>PVIY010005240.1:0-96107 GCA_004026745.1 Myrmecophaga tridactyla
TCTACATATACAATCAGTAATTCCTAATATTATCATATAGTTGCATATTCATCATTTTTTAGAACATTTGCATCGATTCAGAGAAAGAAATAAAAAGACATCAGAAAAAGAAATAAAACGATAATAGAGAAAAAAAGACCATACATACCATACCCCTTACCCCTTGCTTCCATCCATCACTAGCATTTCAAACTAAATTATGTTTCTGATCTTAACTGGATCTAGAGTACTTTCTCAAGGAAAAAATGTGAATTTTTCTTGCTATTCATAAAGCAGCAAGAAAATAGTTTCTAGATATACAAAGTCCTTTTACCAGTAATTAAAATACTTCTTTATGGGCAGATAATCATTTCCACTTCTGAATTTATCTTTCTAACCAGAAATGATTGTAAACAAATGATGAAAGAAATAGATCTTTAACAAATTATATTCATTGTAATTCTAACGTTCTTCAGTTTTGGTGCGAACATGGATGGGGAGGTAAAAAAGTTGTAGTTATATAAAGTAGCCAGTGGAAAAACTACATATTTTGAAAGTTGTCATTTTATTAGGATTCTAAATGTTACTCGACATTTATTAACCCTAACTAATGTTATTAATTTATTAGCCTTCAATGTCATTTTCTTTTCCAAAATGATTTGACTAGTGTTTCTCAGTACCATGAAGAGAATTCATTTTTAATTTAGTCTCTCAGAAAGGTGTTAAATACATTTTTAAAGAACTTATATTTCAGTTTACCTGATATCTGCCCTACTTGAGAGTATTGATGAATTCTTTCCTTAGGATGAGTTAACACAATGAAAATGCCAAGTAATTTTCCGTTTTCCTTCTTCAGTGGTGTTCGTCCATTTGGAGTCTCTTTACTTATTTGTGGTTGGAATGAAGGACGACCGTATTTATTTCAGTCAGATCCATCTGTAAGTATCAGAGAGATTTGGTTATGTGCTTTTTGAGTATCTAATCAAAATAGCTGCCATAGTAGAATTTAAAATTGAGTAGTATTTTCTCTTACTTTTTCATTTGAGCTTTAGAAAGTATGAAGTAGTACATATTCAGTTGCATATTTGAAATTTTGGTAATTTCAGTCTTCTGATAAGGAAGCTATATTAGTTCTACCCTCTCTGTTCTTCTGTTGTGTTCATTAACTTCACATTCTTGAATACGATTTGTTGAAATAATTATTACCTAGTCTCTTTAAATCTATAGAACTCTGTTACATTGAAAAGTATTATAATTATAGATATAGTTCTGGAGAACAGTGTTGTACTCTTTGCCATCGATTTAATCTTGGGGTTGACTTCAGTGTAATTTTTCAAGCAAAAACATTGATGTATCTAGAATTCAGTGTTTTCTGCAAAACAATCATGTAACTAATATCTTGAGTGAGCTGTCTTCTCTAAAGGAGAAAATTAGTATCAGATTTATAAAGCATTCAAAGAAGATGAATTATATAATGTTCCACATTTATCTCATTTTCTATGAGGAGAACCTTATGAAAAAAGCAATCAAAGATTAGGAGCTCATCATTCATAGTACATCAGATCAAAAATAATTGTTAGTGGATAATTGCAAGTTCACTCAATTCAAACCTCATGATCTAGCCTTATAATCTGAAAAGGCAAGTGAAGAATATTTTGGTTTGTTGTTACTTAAATCAGTTAAAAAAGTATTTTGGGAACTTTTGAGAGTGTGGTGTTACACCATCTCTGAGCTTTGGAAGCTATATGACAGGCCCTCTCATCTTCTTTGCCAGTGGGTAGCAGTTACTACTGTCACTAGAATTCAGGGGTTTTAGCCTTTTTTTTCCTTCCTGTTTTATTTAAAAGGCATTTGCTTCTATTAAAATATAATTGGTGTGTTTCTTTCAACATCTTCTGTGTGTACATGTGTAAGCCAAGTTATATATGAGATTTTTCTGATGCTTTCATTTAACATTAGATAACAAACTATCAAAAACTATGAATATTTTTAATGACAGGCCATCTTTTAAATATATTCATTAATGATGTTGAAGAGGTAGATATAGATGGACATAAATATAATAGATTTTTAGAGCCCTTCAATCCTATTAAGCTAAATATCACTTTTGATTATTTGCTTTAATTTTAATTTCCTTTAACTAGCTTTTTTACTTTACTTATATAAAACAGACTGAATAGAAATAAAGCATACAGATTGGTGAATTTTAATAGATTTGAATACCTGAGAAAACCATTACCATAATCAAGATACCAAACTTCCCCATAACCCCCCAAAAGTTCATCATTCCTCCTTGTTATCCATCCTTCTAACCTTTTAAAAACAAAATCTGTTCTGTGACATATCAATTCTGGTTACAGTAAGTATTCAGTAACCCTAGAATTTAGAGCTAAGTTACAGAGCTGAAAAATAAATGGCAAAGAAATATAATTATGTTAATTTTTAACTTATTGTAGTAACTGATATAAAGTACAAAATTTGTCATTTTTAACCACATTCAAGTGTACAGTTCAGTAGTATTAATTATATCCACAATTTTGTACCACCATTACCGACATCCATTACTCCTATTTTCTCGTCACCTCAAACAGAAACTTCTCACCCATTAAGCTTTACACCCTCTTCCCACCCCCTACTCTTTCTTTTTTCTTAATTTTTTTTTTTACCACTCCCTACCCTTTTCTAACTTACAAACCACCATCTGTCTATGAAGTTTGCTTCTTCTAGGTATTCATATAAGTGAGTTCATACAATATTTGCTTTTTATAACTGGCTGATTTCACTCAACACAATAGGTTCAGGGTTCATCCATGTTGCAGTATACATTAGAATTTCATCCTTTTTCGCAGCTGAATAATATTCCATTCATTGGTGGGGGGCATATGCTAAAAAGTGGGATTGCTGAGTCATGTAAATGCTGTTTTCATTTTTCTGAGGAATGCCAAGCACATTTTCACAGTGGCTGTACCATTTTGCATTATCACTAGCAATGTATAAGTGTTCCTATTTCTTCCCATCCTCACCAGCACTTACTATTTTCTGCTTTTTTTTTTTTTATTTTAATTATAGCCATCCTAGTGGGTATGAAGTGATATGGCTGTGGTTTTAATTTGCATTTCCTGGATGATAATGATGTTGAGCATCTTTTCATGTGCTTTCTGGCCATTTGTTATATTACTGTTTATATATATATATTATTTATAACGTTTTAAAATTTGTTTTTTTCTTCCTCCCCCTCTGATCAGGGTGCTTACTTTGCCTGGAAAGCCACAGCAATGGGAAAGAACTATGTGAACGGGAAAACTTTCCTGGAAAAAAGGTAGGCTCCCTGTAACCATATTCACTACCAAACTTGGTTTATGGTGTTCAACTATCTTTAAATAGTTAATTTCATAGGTCTGAACACATTTTTCATATCACTATGTATTTGACCCTTTTATCCACAAACAGAAGAACTTTTATCCACCCTCACTCCCAGCCTTCAGTATGTTACGCGATAAGTTATTTAAGGACCTTTCTTTCCGTATTCTTATGGTTGCGTCTGAAATATTTTTTTTACTTTATTTTTCCTACTTTAAAAAGCGAGAGTGAGAAAACAGTGTTATGCAAGAAATTTTTAAAAATGATACAGCTGAAAAAAAAGAAACGATACAGCTAACATTATGGCAGTTACTAAAAAAAATTGTGTTGCAAAATGCCGGTGTTGATGGTGGATTCAATATCTAATGTATGTACTTGATAAAATATGGAATACTATATAAAAATCTACTATCAGTGCTCTCACACAACAAACTGCTCACTTATTTCCAGCAGTCTTTTAGATTCACTATTATTATAATGTGACAAAAATATTGTGACTTTAATCATATTTTTCACATAACTATAATTTTTCACATAATATTAATGCTAAAGTTATTAGAACTCTTTGATCCAGGATGAAATGGTAAATTTTAAATAATCTTAGGATTTTAAAGCACTTTTCCTTTTGCATATTTATTCTTCTAAATATTGCACATGAAGTTATAAGAACAAACATAATAAATTTTAGCCAGAGTCAGATTTCTCTGTTTTATTTTTTGAAATGATATTATTGGCACTATTTTCTCATTATATTAAAATATATAAAGAATTTTCCTCAAACTCATTTTGAGTTTACACTTTTTCATGATAATGAGAATTGAATACCATATAATTATCAGTTTCTTATTTTGGGACACCTTTCTCAATGAGTTCGCTAAAAGAATATGTAACTTAGTATTTTTAAAAGTGTTTTAGATATTAAAAAATCTTATAGTACTGTTATCCTCACTGTGTTTCAATAGTGCCAAAGAGTGTAAGCAGTGCCATAATTAGAAAATCATTGTTTTTTTAAACAATTCTTTAGATATAATGAAGATTTGGAACTTGAAGATGCCATTCATACAGCCATCTTAACACTAAAGGTTAGCTCAATGTTTCACAATTGGATTTATAATAATTTTATAATTAACTACATGGAAAAATTTACTTTTTTCCTCCCTCTTCAATAGGAAAGCTTTGAAGGGCAAATGACAGAAGATAATATAGAAGTCGGAATCTGCAATGAAGCTGGATTTAGGAGGCTTACACCAACCGAAGTCAAGGATTACTTGGCTGCCATAGCATAATAATGAAGTGACTGAATAGTCTGAAATTTCAGATGATCTATGTACTTAAACATGTTTAAAGTATGTTTTGTTTTGCATACTTTTTGCATACTTATTTCTACATGGTTTAATGGACTGACGTTTTTAAAATGATACTTATAAATCATAATAAACTGTTAAACCCAACTTCTGGCTTTTACTTGTTAGTAACATTTTAACATAAGTATTCCCTGCTTTTATCACAATTAATTTTTGGAAACTACATTCCAAAGAGTGATGAAATTAATCTTTATAGACCTCATGCAATTTTAGTTTAGACACAGTCTCGTCACTCTCTTGCTCTCAGTTGTTGCCTATATATTATAAAGCAAAATGCTAACTTTGATAAACAAGACTGCTTAGAGAGCTGGAAAAATCTACAAATATTCATGAATTCATGAGACAGATGTAAAGCATAGGTGTTTGTTAGGCGCAGTTAGGGATGCATTAGTGTAATCCTGGGATGCTCTGTGAGATTTTACTAGAGAAAAGAAAAGTGCTAAGTGACATAGGTCTCTTATAGATTGATATGGTATGTAAGTAAATAAAAATCAGTTTGTTGATTCCCTATTGGTTTTCCATCACAAGAAAAAAGTATTTAAAAGGAGCCCCCCTGGATAGTACTTGACCTTTTTAACTCAAAGATGAACATGCATGCTTGAAATTAAATACTAATATTTAAGTACTACTTGCCTAAGGCTATCCCCATTTATATAATTTCAATGTAATCAGGATCTTTACTATAAATGTAAGGTCTATACAAGCAATGGGGCATCTGCTCTTATATGTGACAGCATGGGGTTTAGTTTTATTTCTTTGTTTTTTAAAGCTTCTTAACAGAAGTCCTGTCTTTAGTCTGGCTCACAGAGCAAAGGAAGGTTTTATAAACTTCATTCTTACCAACATGAGGGATGATAGGCCAGTTTATCACTTAAGTGTAGCTCAAAAGATTTTGATTAAAATTCACCTAAGTTTAGAGGAAAAGAGTCTTGGAGTATTTTTGTGAGGACTCCCCCAGTACAGCTACCTGTAAACCCTGAAACACCCATATCTCAGGTGGCAGAATTATAAGAGAAGGGAGATGGCAATTTGACCCACCCCTACCCCATTTCAAGATGTTTGCCTTGAAAATTTTGTCTAATACTAGTGTATTGTGACTCTAGCACACTAGTAGAACCTAGTAGTAAAAGGAATAGTCTTTGGAGTCAGGTAAACCTGAGTTTTAGTCTCAACCCTCCCACTTCCTTACTGAGTAATTAAGCAAAGTGAGGACTAAATTAGTTAACGCAAGTGAAAGGCCTGGCATGGTTAGTAGTTAAGTATTCGGCATTGTAGCTGCCTTTGAATTTGCTTAGGTCCTCTACTCCAATATTAAAAAACAGGAATACCAAATACCAAAAGTACAAATCAATGAAAAGTAATGGCAAATAATACTCTGAGACAAAAGTGCATATAGATTCTCACTGGTGTTAACAGACTAATCATATAGAATAAAGGAAGGAAAAATTAGCTGAAGGAGATTGGAATCCACATTGTATATATTTTGGCTGTTCTCCCTCTTTAAATGGGAAGCCCTGTTCCAGTTGAAGTTGCCTTTGTTTTCAGTTTATTCATTTGCCTTGGAATTTCAGCTATAACAAATTACTCCCTGAACCATCTGGCTAAGCTATCCCTTTTTGTCCTTGGGGTAGCAACCCACTGCATCACTCAAAGCGCTGCATCATTTCTGTCCTGTGGATTCTAACTTCTTCTAACATTAAGTGTCATAAGACTGCTATTGTTGATAGACCCTTCTACTTTTGGTTCAATTTGCATCTTCTCACCTTTACACATACATTTTGTCTTCACTTTTCCTCTCTGAACCATTAGTTTATATAGCAAAGGAATTGTTAACAAACATGGAAAAACATTCACATCTATTGGGGGTTTGAGAGGGCAAAGAGGAATGAGGAAGAGGGTTACAAGATCGGGCACTGATGAGTTAATAAGAGAACCTCAAAGAAGTTTTCATCTACTGCTCAATTATTTTCACAGAATGAAATAAGTAGGAAACCTCACCCCTTTATTAGGTGTCTTCTTGCCGGGGAGGCAAGCTCTGTAATATTACACCCCAGTCCCCCTTTTTTACATCCAAGTGTAAAAAAATTCCAACGTCCAAGGAATTGCCCAAGAACATCCAGGAGTTATCCCCTCCCTTGGATTAGAATCCTGGTTTCCTGAAAACCAGTGTAGTAGTCCTGCATTAATATATTGTCTTAAACGGGTCCCTTAATTCAGAGCTCCCCTAGTCCTGTACCCTATTCTTAGGGGCCTTATAGAACCAGAAATCCCTGGCTGCCAATTAAGTGACAGCTTCCTTAGTATTAGCATTTCATGAAAGATAAACACTTCATCAAAGGCCATGCCCCTGAGTTGCACTCCTTGAAAGCCAGCACTTTTAACTCTTAGATATTTCGTCAAGTACTTGCCTCCAGTACTTCAAAATACAGTATTTCAGTTATTTCTGGATTCATGAAGTCTAGCCATCATCCAGTAACTTTCCATTGTGAAGATGAGAATTTAAAACTTACTCTACCCTCACTTTCCTGCCTCCATACTCAACTAGATCACAAGGTTTAATAAAGATTTTCCTTAGTATGACTATAAGTATACTGGTGTTTAAATTTCCTTTCTTATATAACTTTTTGTATGTTTCCTGGAGATGCTACTTTGATAATTGCTTTTCTACTTTTTCTGTGTTGCTATCACTAATTCTTGCCAGATTCCCCAACAGAATTTTAAAACCCTTTGCATATAATTTTCCTCATGGTCCAGTATCTGGTAATCTAACAGTCCTCCCGCCATCTTAGAGAAGTTTCTGCTTCAATCCAGACTAGTAAATTTTAAACTTTTTATTCTGGGTTTAAGAATTTTAGGTTAGATATAATAATCTCCAAATTTTGAAAACATTATTCCACTTTTAGATTTTAGTATTGCTGATAATAAGCTTGATTCTAATGCCAAATCCTTTATCACTTTTTTCCTCTGAAGCTCTTAGGATCTTTTCTTTTATCCCCAGTGTTCTGAAACTTCACTGACATGCCTTTGTGTGGATTCCTTTTTTTTTTTTTCAATTCTTATTTTTTCACTCATCTGTCCATATCCTGGATAAAAGGACCATCAGACACAAGGTTTTCACAATTATACATCACATTGTAAAAGCTATAAAGTTATACAATTGTCTTCAAGAATCAAGGCTGCTGGAACATAGTTTAACATTTACAGGTATTTCCCTCCAGCCACTGTAATACACCATAAACTAAAAAGGGATATTTATATAATGCATAAGAATAACCTCCAGGATAACCTCTCGACTCCGTTTGAAATCTCTGAGCCACTGAAATTTGGTCTCATTTCTCTCTTCCCCTTTTGGTCACGAAGGCTTTCTCGATCCCCTAATGCCAGGTCCTGGCATCCCGAGAGTCCTGTCCCACGTTGCCAGGGAGATTTACACCACTGGGAAGGGGGGTAGGGCAGAGAGCTCAACCTGCCAAGCTGACTTAGAGAGGCCACATCTGAGCAACAAAAGAGGTTCTTTGGGGGTGACTCAGGCATAATTCCTTTGCGGGAATAAGTTTCATAGGAGTAAACCCCAAGATCTTGGGCTCAGCCTAATAATTTGTTTGTCCCCACTGTTTGTAAGAATATCAGGAATTCCCCAGATGGGGAATGTTTCCTCCTCTCTCCTCAGTCCCCCAAGGGGAACATGCAAATACTTTTTTATTCATTGCCCAAATTACTTTAGGATGCATTGGGACATCTGTGTGGATTTCTTAACATTCATTATACTGAGCACTGAAGGGGCTCTTTAACTGTAGAAACTGAGATCTTTCAGTTTTGGTAAATTGTCAAGTAGCATTTCTTTGAAAAATTGCTCCACTATTTTTCATTTTTGTTTTTGAAACTTCTATTAATTGGATGCTAGATGCTTTTAAAAATATTTTTGCTCTAAAAAAAGTTTTTGCTCTATTTTTCATGTCTTTTTATTCCTTCTAGTAAGTTTTTTCCCACTCACCCTGTTCTTCTGTTTATGTTTAATTTTGAAGAACTCTCTTATATTGTGTCTCCTCTTCTTAAAACACACACAAAATAACATCCTTCTGTTGTTTTGTGGTCAAAATTTCTTTTATCTGAAATTGCTAGTCATGGAATACTTTTTAAAGCCATTCTGCTTTGTTCCCTTCAAATTCCAAGCAGAAAAATGTTTGGAAGCGTTATATTTGGGAGTAGGGCTCAGACCCACTTAGAGGAGAATGCTAAATGGCAGTATTTATAAGCCATTTCTCTAGGGTCTTTCATTTGCTTAGTCTCTCCAGAAAGGAAAAGGGTTTGGGAGAGACAGTGATGGGGGAAGGGGAGAAGGAAGAATGTCACAGATGCCAGCATTCTTGGAGGGGCAGTAAAGGGGTCAATGGCACTTCACCATTTAGTATGAAAATTTTTCCTCTTCATAATGATGCCTCTCACCATTCTTTTTTGTGTGCCTTGCTCTGGTTCTTTATATTAAGCATCATAAACTCTAGTCTTCTGACAGGAGAAGGATGGTACTTGTTCTACACCGGGTGGAAGAGAGAACTTGAGTGTTTCTCACACAGATTTTTCAGGCTATCTCCATCTTCAGCCCTGCCCACTGCTCCCTTCCCTTCTTTCAGGCACCTGAAGTTACAGATCCTTTCCAAATGTAGCTAAAAATATTTAATAAATTAAGATGCATAAAGCACTTAGAAACAACAAACAAATAACATTTAGAACAATATCTGGCACATAGAAAACTGAATAATTCTGCCAGAAATGAGTTGACACATCTCATTTGCGTTCATTTCTCTTGTTCTTTTTTGTCTTTGTGGGGTAATTCGTTTTTCATTCCCTTACTGTCATTTTAGTAAAGCTTGAGGAACGCTTAAGATTAATTTTAATTAAAGTCCCCTTCAATTTTTAAAATTAGCTTTGCCTTCTCAAAGCTCTCACTTTCTGAGTGGCTTTGGACACCCTGCTAGACTAACATAAAGTTCCTCAGCCCCTCAGAAGCCACTCAAATCATTGTTTTCAGAAGGGCCGCATATGTCCATAATAGCATACTTTCTTCGAAGAGCCCAGTACTGTACAGAAGTATATGCGTTCACTTGGAGTCAGAAGTCCCAGCTCCAGCATTTACCAGTTGTTTGACTTTGGACAAGCCTCTGGAGCCTTTTTCTTCTGTTAAAATGGGCCTTTTTTTTTTTTTTTTTTTTAAGACACTCATCGCCTGGCATTCGAGAGGTTCGAGCATTGTAGCAAACAGGGGGTACTTGGCTGGACCTAAGGAGTTAAGAGCAATCGGGAGTTTTTCTCCAAATCGACTCCCGCGGGGCAAAATCCAACCGCGATTGGGAGTTGAGGCGCTAGGTCAGCTCGCCTGGGACTCCACGGCGGCCGGCGACCCAGAGACCAAGGCCTAGACCTGGCCTTTCTTGAGGCCAGGTGGGTGCGCGCCTCCAGGATCGTTCTGTAGCAGAGGTATAAGCCTGGCGCCCTCAACAAACATGGCCGCCACGTTAGCTTCAGCTTCGCTCCGGACGCCGCGCTGCCCCCTGGGAATCACCGGCTCGGCTTCACCCGTCCCGGAACCACATGACGCGCGGGTGCCTTAGGCGACGGGGCTAGCGCAGCTTGAACAGCCGGGGCTGCCTGAGGCAGGGTGTGGGCTTCCCCATGAGCTTTCCTGGCCGGTCCCAGCCTCGCGGTGCATGCGCCCGCCTGCTCGCGCTCTCAGCCCCGGACGCTGCTGGTGAGGATCCGGGAGTGAAGGAGAGAGGGGGTAAGGGGTGGGGCGTCCCTTCTGCTGTAGGGAACCCGTCTGGGCCGGGCCGGCCTGGAGGGGGTGGGAAGTGCGGAGGGTAGTTTGGTGGGGGTACGGGGGGCGCCCCCTCTGCTAACAGTGGGGGTTGCTTTGACCCTGCCAGGCAGGGTCCAGTCTGCAGGTGGATGGCAGGGCCCAGGAGCCAGATGCCCACCCGGAAGGCCCCGCTGACCTCTGCGGCGCCCGCACTGCCCGCCCCGGGCTGCCGCGTGGTGCACCCTTGGAGTTCAGATGACATAATCTTGACTTTTCATTGGGAGAGGGAGCGGAAGTTGGTGGGCTCCTTCAGTCTTTTAAAATATGCTGGGTTAACGTCAAGTGCGAAAATAAGACAACTTGATTCCTTGTCCCACGGTGTAATGTGTATTGTGTGTCCCGTGGGAAATCACGGGACAGCGGATTAGAGGAGACCAACTCATGAAGGAAAGGCTAAGTAGTCAATTTAGGGGAGACGCACTTGCTTTGGACAATTCTTCTAGTCGTGTGAATGTTTTTATTTAAGGATTTAAGTCGTGACTTTCAGGGAAATTATTAAAATTTCTCTGTAGCCAAACAGTGAGGCTGCTGATAGACATCAGGAAATTCCTTTTATACCAGATTGCCGAACTCCTGAATTTTATCCTGACCTGTGACATGCCCTGTGTTCTTGAAGATGAAGAAATGAAGGTCTAAAGTGTATCAGAGTCTATATATCCCATAAAATTATAATTTGCACTCTTTCTTTAGCTGTTGAAGTCACTCCAAAAACAGATATGTAGAATGCAGAAATCCAAGTTCATAGATTCAGCCTTCATAATGAAACAACTTTGTTGCTAGATTGAAGCTTTTAACCCTCAGTGAATAACTGCCATAATTTTTGAGGATTGTTCAAATTTACCACGTTTCTTTTCTTTCCGTAGGAATAATGCTCTCAGCATGTCTGCACATTCCATGCTCTGTGAACGAATTGCCATAGCCAAGGAGCTGATCAAGAGAGCAGAATCCCTTTCCAGATCAAGAAAAGGTGGCATAGAAGGTGGTGCCAAACTGTGCAGCAAATTGAAGGCAGAATTAAAGTTCTTACAAAAAGTAGAAGCTGGGAAAGTAGCCATTAAGGAGTCGCATTTACAGAGCACTAATCTAACACACCTAAGAGCCATTGTGGAATCAGCAGAAAACCTGGAAGAAGTTGTTAGTGTTCTTCATGTCTTTGGTTACATGGATACCCTGGGAGAAAAGCAAACCCTTGTGGTGGATGTAGTTGCAAATGGTGGTCATACTTGGGTGAAAGCCATTGGCAGAAAGGCTGAAGCTCTGCATAACATTTGGCTGGGCAGGGGCCAGTATGGTGATAAAAGCATCATTGAGCAGGCGAAAGACTTCCTCCAGGCCAGTCACCAGCAGCCAGTGCAGTATAGCAATCCTCACATTATCTTTGCATTTTACAATAGTGTTTCCAGCCCCATGGCAGAGAAACTGAAAGAAATGGGCATATCTGTGAGAGGAGACATAGTAGCAGTTAACTCACTGTTAGATCACCCTGAAGAGCTCCAGTTAAGTGACAGTGAGTCAGATGATGAGGGCCCTGAACTTTTGCAGGTGACCAGAGTAGACCGAGAAAACATATTAGCAAGTGTTGCCTTTCCAACGGAGATTAAGGTTGATGTGTGCAAAAGGGTAAATCTGGACATTACTACTTTAATCACATACGTCTCTGCCCTCAGCTATGGAGGCTGCCACTTCATCTTCAAAGAAAAAGTACTCACAGAACAAGCAGAGCAAGAGCGGAAAGAGCAGGTTCTACCTCAGCTGGAGGCATTTATGAAGGACAAGGAGTTGTTTGCTTGTGAATCTGCTGTCAGGGATTTTCAGTCTATTCTAGATACCTTAGGAGGACCTGGGGAGAGAGAGAGGGCCACCATGCTAATTAAGCGAATTAAGGTAGTGCCAGACCAGCCTTCAGAGCGTGCCTTGAGACTAGTGGCCAGTTCAAAAATCAATAGCCGCTCATTAACCATTTTTGGGACTGGAGACACTCTAAAAGCCATCACAATGACTGCTAATAGTGGTTTTGTCAGAGCGGCAAACAACCAGGGTGTTAAATTTAGTGTGTTTATCCATCAGCCCAGAGCACTTACTGAGAGCAAAGAGGCTCTGGCCACCCCCTTACCAAAAGACTACACAGCTGGCACTGTACACTAATGATGGCCTGTAAATATTGTTGTGGAAATAAGTTATTTACACCAAAGGTTGGATAGTCCCATCTAAATTGGAAACAATTAAAAAAAAAAATCTGTCATAAAAATAATTACTTAGAACTCTAAAACCAGTAGAGATTTTGTTTATCTCATTTATATTTAAAAGTATATAACCTCATAAATATAGAAAAAGCACATGAGATGACCTTATTTATCAAACTATGTTATAGCAGTTAAGAACAAAAATGCATCTATTTAAAACTTTTGACTGTATTGCAGTTGTTTTGTTTGATTCTGTAGGGCTATGGACTCCTCCAATTAGGTATTCACATTTCATGGAATATGGCTACACTGCATCTTACATTAAATATCTGGAGAAAACTGATGCTTGTTATTCATTGTATTGGCTTATCAGTTAATGTGGGTTGAGGGTTGAGAAGTAATAGTTCAAAACTGACCGTAGGTTCTAAAGTTAATGGCTGTTAATACTGAAAAACTATGTAGTTTGACCATCAGATTCAGTCTGGTGGGTATATTTACAAAGAGTATATAATACAGAAGAAATTAAAGTGAATTCCAACTATGTAAGTCCCATGGATCTGGTGATAAAACTTTGTGAAAAGAAAGAGAGCTAACAGCCCTATTCAGATAAAATAAGCCTAGAACACCTAAGGTAAAATACTAAATTGATAAAGTATTTAAATTTTTAAAATTTAAGTTTTATTTATAAATACAAACAGTTCCCATGTTATGAGTATTTAAATTATAAATGCTCCTTTTTCTGTTTCTTTTGCAAGTGGAAAGTAATAACTGGGCATTACCTCACTCTCATGATGGCAACAGGAGAGATTCTGTGTGTGTTGCGTGACACAGTTCTAATTAAAAAGAATTGTTTATGTCCACATTTCACTAGGTGCTTTATTTTACCTTGCAGCAAAGGAAAGCAAAAAATGGCAAAGTAGGAAATATTCACCATATTATACAAATTCAGTGTTAGAGTATGAGGGCAGTATTGAGCCTGCCCTCAAAAATGCTTTATAAATTTCCTCTTGTAGGTAGAGAAACCCCATTCCCAGCCACAGTGTTTGGCAGGAGATAGTATCTGATTCCAAGTCTAAATTAGGATATTCTTAAATTGGTGTCCATGAACACTGAAATGAAATGTTGAATTAAATGTGTGGACATTTCTCTGGGGAGAAATTTTATTACTTATTTAGGACACATTAGGGAAAAAAAGCTGGGGTTCTAGTTTATTGCAGAGAGGTTTATTTTGCTTGTTTCTCAGCTGAAATAGTCTAGTGTTAGAAAGTGAACTTGAATTTTCTGAGCAACTATTAAATACCAGACACACTGTAATAGTTTGATATTGAAATATGAATACTTGATCTTTGATCTAAGGAGTACACAGTCTGGAGTGGATATTAACAACTGAATTCTCTAAAAGAGTTATGTTTATGATACTTTGGAAATGCAGTAAGGGAGTAATTCTTGCTATAGGACTAGGAAGTCAGAGGAAGTAACATTTGAGGGTCTTGGGTGAGATTTTACAGAGTGTGTAAGAGAAAGGGTACTTAAGAATTCAGGGAAGGAGAATGGGCAGGTAGAGAAATTGAGTGTTCAGGGAACAAGCTCAAGTGGGCTGTTGGTAAAACAAGGTAAAGCTAGAGAAGTAGATGAAGTTCTCTAAAGAGTTTAGCATTAGAGAACCATTGGCAATTAAATTGCCAATGGATCACGATCCAGATCATGATCAGGATCTCTTAGGAAAAGAACAAAAACCTGTACCATGGAGGAAGAATTGAAGGGAGGAAAGGGGTCAGTAGTGCCTCAGCAAGGGCAGTGATAATGGGATGTAGTATCATGGGTAAGTGTCAAGCAGGATATGAGGCAGAATTAACATGGTATTTGTTTATTCATTCACTTAATAAATAGTGTGTGCTATGTTTCAGAAACAATGTGAAGATTTGGGTGTATACAGAGAAGTTTTGCTTTCAAGAAGGGTAGATTTTTATACTTGCCCACCTTCGAACTTGGAATCTTTGCCAACTAGAAGTGGGACAACCACAGCTCTTCTTTGAAGAGCATTGTTTTCTTAAGTGGGCATAGCTGTACACCCTGCTCCCCCGCCAAATGCATTCCCTTTTTACAATCATTCAATGCTCACAATTCTGATAACATAATACAAGTGGTAGATGTGGACAAGTAATTTGGCACTGCATCTCAGAATGTAAAATTCTATGTTCTAGAAATACACACCCCCAAGACCCATTGACTAAAAAATTAATAAAGATAAAATATGAGAGAAGTCATATTGTAAAAGGAATGTCCAAGTATTAAATACCAGTTAAAAATCATGAAGTTGAAAGAATCATAATAGTTATAAAGCAAAATAAATGTCCAAAAATTACTAAAAGAAGGAAGGTAATGTAATAAACTATGATTATGACTGGGAATTGGAAGGAATAGAGAGGAAAAGTAAGAACATGTTAAAAATCTCATTAAGAAGGAAGTCAACAGGAGCTTTCCCATATTTACCATTGAAATTAGAGCAATATACTATTGTGTATAAAACAGAAAATGTAAATTGTTTATATACATTAAATCAAATACTTAACTTCCTAATAAGGGGAGGGGATAAAGAATAAATGTGGTTCAAATGGGAAAAGACCAAAGAATTATCCAGAAAGTATTAAAAAAAACGACGAAATAAGAGAGTGGTCAGAACAAGAACACACAGCTTTGGAGGAGATTAATTAAAAGGAAATATATGTACTGTTTTGATAAATTTGGAAATCTCATTAAAACATTTCTTAGGAAATATGAATTAGAATAGAAGAAATCAAAGCCTAAATAACCAATAATCATAGGAAAAAATTGTTTGTGGTCCAATAATTTTCTCTAAAAAATGTCCAGGTCTAGATAGCTTTATTAGATTTTTCTTCCTTTAAAATAGATAATTCCCTTGCTCATTTCCATGTGGATAGAACCTATCTTCCCCATCTATGTTCTGAAAAAGAGAGAGGGAGAAATCAAAGAAGTTGCAGGCTTTGATTTGATGGAGGCTTACCTGTAGCAAAACATTGAATACAACAATGTTGAAGGACTTGGTTTATATCTGCCATAACAGGTAGTGTTGGGTGTTGGAGCAGGTGAAGGAGAGAGCTTAGCCCCAAAAGAACTGCAGAGAACACCTCCTTTGTGGGAAGTCTTTTCCCAAGAAAAAGCAGGACAAAGCTAAACCAATCATCTTAGATTTTCCTCTCAGATTTAGAAATTGAATAAATTACTCTACCTTCCAGAAGCAGAGAAGGGCCAGAGTATGCTGGGGTGAAAGAAAGCCCCCGTCACAGAAACAATATGGGAAAAAAGACTTTTCCTTCTTCACAAAGATACAAAATAATTAAAGGAAATAAAAGAAGGTATAAAAATCATAAGAAATACATTCTAGGACTTGCAGAAATAAAAAAAAAAAAACCCTAAAATTAAAAGCTCAGAAATAAACCTTTAAAACATAGATAAAAGTAAAGAGAAGATACCTGAACTGAAATATAAATCTTAATAAATATCCAAGAATTTAGCAAAGAAGTAAAAAAAATGAAAAATGTGAAAGAGAAATAGACATGGAGGACAGAGTGAGAAGGTCTGACGGAGGCTGGGTCACACAAAGTGGGCTAACTCTCTCTCTCTGTGTTCCTAATTCTCGTTTCCTTTGCCTGCCTTTACTGTGGAGGCTGTTTTTTCCAGACATATTTAGCCAGGGGTGGTCATATTCCTTGCCAACGAGACACAAGTGAAAGTCTATTAACATTCCTCTTCTTCCTTCCAACTTCCCCTTCCTGATTTTAATGTGGACAATGGCTGTGACTTGCTATCATTTTCTGAGATGAAAAGCC
This sequence comes from Myrmecophaga tridactyla, assembly GCA_004026745.1. NCBI lineage: Eukaryota > Metazoa > Chordata > Mammalia > Pilosa > Myrmecophagidae > Myrmecophaga > Myrmecophaga tridactyla. The sequence continues at coordinate 16,592 of PVIY010005240.1, forward strand.
AAGAGAATCTCACAGACATCGGTGTGCATTATATGCTTTTCTCAGGACTTCTTGCTATGTGAGAAAATAAACCCCTGTTTATTTTTGCCACTGTTGTTGGTTTTTCCATGGCACATAGTTGAAAATGTTTCTAATCCATATTAAAGTTTGCAATTCTAATTACTATAAAGGTAGAGGCTCCATATGTGTTTTTTTTTTCCCCTTTCTAAAATCCTATGACATGGAAAAGGGAGGCAATGCTGTTGGAACCCAGGAGCAAAGTTGATTGAAAAAAGAGGGCAAAGGAGAGACGAGATACCTGCTTTTCCTTCATTTACAATAGCTAGCAAGAGGCTGGGGAAAGATGCTCTTGCCCTAGGGAGAAAACTGAGCTTTGGAAAGAGGAGAACATCTGTTATATTTCAAAGGGCCTAAGGAGAAGTTAGACTTGTTTCAGTTTTACTTAAAAATTCTGTGATGGTCTGAAGCAAGATTTCTTTTAAGGGGTGCCTTGTTCTACTACAATCTTTAGGTTTTATATCCTAAAACAGAACCCCAAACACCTTTGAATGGTAAGGACTTGAACATGTATTCAAAAAAGTATGATCTGAGGGGTTTGTGGTGGCTACATCTCCCAATCAGAGGGTACATGGTAGAGTGTTCTAGAAGGTTCTGGGAACACAGTAGCCAAGGGCTCAAGTAGAGAAACTACTTCATTTATATTTAAGCTAGAGAGTTTAGCTTCTGAATGTATTTAAAGCCATAGACTCAGTTTAGCTTTAACTTAGGCAGCAAGAAATAGGGCAACAGATTATATGTCAAAGCTGGAACAAGGGCAGAGGACAGGACACATCTGGCTATTAGCTTTGTCCTTGACTGCTAAAGAAACCAACCTTTTGTTCCTCTGGATGACTGGCATACCAAGTTCAGAAGTTATGCAAATGGATTTCTGAAAGGGTCCCTATTATACATCAGGAGCTGCAGGTTGAGGAGCCCCAGGGAGTTGTGGTGATGAACTGAAAGAACCTTTAGAAAGTGTTCTCAAATGCATTGTCAGCAGATTTGGTAACTGGCAGGGCACTTTGTCTGGGAGCTGGCTTTGGTGGTTCATTGATTTTGCTCAACAGTTGATTAGCATCAAAGTCATCATGGTCTGTGCTATCTTGAGGAATGCCAACTTTGTTGTGAAAATAACTAGAGAAGGCACTGGAAGTCCCAGAGCAAGTCTGCTCTTCCTTCCTCACGGGTACAATGGGTGGCTGCCTCAGTTGTAAGTTCCTAAACATTTCTTTCACTTCCTTAACTTCTTTATCCCCCAGTAGGTCTAAGGCAGTGAAAGCATCTTTGGAGATGTCCTGTGCAGCAGCAGTTCTGGGAGGTGGCTGATGAGGAGCAGCCAGAAGAAAGGGGACCATAGGAGAGGACTGTGCTGACACAGCAGAAGCTGGAAAAATATTGCTCTGAAAAGGACTCCCCAGGGAGCCACAGATGCTACAGAGCCCCAAACAGCAGGGGCTGGAGGGGAAGCTGAGGCTGCAAAGGATGAAGGCTGGTTCCAACCTGGAACAACTGGACTTGTGCCACAAATGAGCAACTGACCAAATCCTGAAAGTTGACCACCCACAATAGCTCCTGGGACCATTGAAGGGGACTGATGGAAGACTAAAGATGGTGGTGGTGGTGGTCGTGGGGGTTCCACAGTCCTGTCTGAGGGGATGTAACTGGTACACCAGCTAGACCAGTAAGGGGCCCTACTGGGACAGGAACACTTGTTTTGAAGAGGTCCAAGAGGGTTGGTCTGTTGGGTTGCAGGTTGTCTTGTAGGTGACATCTGGCCTGGAGATTCTGACATGGGAGGAGCAAAGAGGTCTGATGGAAGCAAGTCACTGGCTGAAGATGTTGGACTATTTAGGTTAGGAGGTGTAGACATGTCCCCAAAAATCCATCTGGTCAATACCCAATTTTAATTTGTTAGCTTGGTCATCAAGATTCAGGAGGCTTTCACTCCCATTCTCTACAGCTTTGTTGGCTTCTTCAGTCTTTTTTTCTTCTTCCTTTTTCTTTACATTGTAGATAATCTGAAAAAGATCTTTAAGATCAACGACCAATGGCTCAGCCTGTTGCCCCGTTTTTATGGCAAAAAATTGGTGCCGGCCTTCTCCTCCACATACATAACCAAATGCCCGGTTGTCTGCCACATCACGGGCAATGAAAGAAATTTTATTCACAAGATGTTCATGTTCTATTACCCCAGTTTCCTCATCAATTAATTTTATCCCAGAAAGTGAAATGTTGACCCAGAGCTTTTGCTTGTGTTGTCCTTGAGACCAAGCAGCTGCCACCATTCCCTATAGTTTCATCATGGAATCTTGGGTCATTTTATCCCCTCTTGCATCTGGCACATCATCAATGCCAATTAGCTTGGCCTTGAATTTCACACCGTCACCTTTAAACCTGGCCAAGAGATACTCATCTGACTTTTCAGAGCCTTTCTTCTTTTCCTTCTTCAATGGTGCTTTTGGTGCAGCCTGTTGGTCAGGGTGACTGTGTCTACTTCGTTCGACATGGCAAGAAATCAGGCAGCAAACCCTGGCTCTAGAGGACACGTAGTAATACCAGGTGATTTCCAGCAGAGAAGTCTCAAATGAACATAATCTACAGACACATGCTAGCTAGCACCTCAGCGAAAGGGGCATGACTTTCCCGTGCCCGGAATCTCTGCCTTGTGTCATTTTGACATAATCCCATTATATTTGGTTTCTTACTTTCTGGCAGAAGAAAAGGCTTCAGAATCACCTTGTACTTTCCTGCCAAAGAACTAGAATCAGTGATTTCTTCAAGGAGCCTATATTTCCTTTAAAAAATAATAGCATTTCAAAACAAAAGCCTGAAGGCTAGTGGCCCTCAGTGCTGCTTGGTAGTCACTGCGCTTGGGCCCCTTCAGTGTACAAAGATGAAATATATTTATTTATTTTGAAGTAATCAATTTATACTAATATTTTCAATTCAAATGAACACTACAGGATTTTATCCAACTTTAATTTTAGACTTTGTGTCTCCTCTCCCTTGCACTGAAATATTTTCCTGATTAATGATTATCTATAAGCTTTATGATTTATAGTTGGGTTTTTTTTTGTCCTTATAGCTCATTAAGGATATAGTTAAAGTACTATTTTATGTCAAAATTTTTCCCCTTATGGAGTTATATGACTAATTTGATATATATAGTTTGGTTCACTTGTTTCAGTTTATATATTTTTTTCTCTTTGGGTTTAATTTATTTTTAATATGTATGACATTTATGTGATTCAAAAGTAAAAATGATATTAAAAATATTAGAAAACTGTTGTGCTATAACTGTTCCTCAAAATCATTTTCTTCCACCCCAAAAGAAACCATTTTATCCATTTCATAATTTTTCCCCCTCCCTCTGTCTTTCAATCCTTTTATCTTTTCTTCCCAACCTCCCTCCTTTTCTTTCTCAAAAGTAAACACATATGTAAGAATATTTTTCCCTTTCTTAGATAAACTTTTTAAATAAGTTTTTTTTTTTGCAGTTTTTTTTAAATGTAGAAATACAAGCTAGAGATGACTCCCTATGAGATGGGGTCTCCCTCAAGCTTGTGAACGTGCCCTATACTCTGAAGCACAGATGTGCAATTGTCTAGTCAACCACTCCCCTCCTCATGGACATTTGGGTTGTTTCTAATCTTTTGTTTTTACAAATACCACCTTGTGCACAGTTTATGGGATTTCGTTTTTTGTTTTTGTTTGTCCTAATGCAAGCTTATCTTTAGAAATGAAATTTCTTTAGAAATGAGATTTATCTTTAGGAATGAGATTTTGCCAAAGAGAGTCTTTGTAGTTTGGTCAGATATTATCAGATTTCTCTCCTTGGGGATTTTAACAGCCTGATGGATTTTATTATGTTTCTCGATTTAGTTCTTGGTCATGAGCTGCATTCATGTGGGTATAGACCTGTTGTAAACAGGACCTCTAGAAGATGTAGTTTTAGGTAGGATGTGGTCCAACTAAATGAAGATGAGTCTTAATCAGCATTGCTGGAATCCTTTACAAGCAGAAGACATTCAGACATAACATGAAATAAAGCCACAGGAAGGAGCTGGAAGCCGAAAGTCTGTGGGAACCAGAAGAAAGACATCTTCATGTGATGAGAAGGCCAAGGAAGACCGAAGAACTGCTGGCAGCCAGCATCGGAAAGCTACCAACCTTGGAGAAAACGTGCAGTCTTGCCAGCACACCTTGATTTAGACTTCTAGCCTCAAAACTGTAAGCCAATAAAGTCCCACTGTTGAAGCATTTGTCATAGCAGGTGAGGCAAAGCTAACACAAACAGTTTGCATTCTCACCAGTAATGTGTGTGAATGAGTGTTTTCCCACAGCCTCCCCAATAGAGTATGTTGTTCACACTGTTGGATCTATTTTTACTTTCTGCATTTCCCTTTTAAGAATGAACTTGATAATCTTTTCATGTTTAAGGATCAGTTCCAGTTTTTTTCATGTGAACTCCTCATATATCTGTAAGATCTACCTTTTTTATGATGTTGTTTATGCCTCCTATAGCCTCTGTTTTTTTGGTCCACTTGATCTATCTTCTGTTGAGATACGTGTAATAAATTATCTTTGAATATTCAATAGTTTCTGCTTAATGAAGGTTGTTACTGGGTTGTTTGGTGTATAAAATCTGTTAAATTGTCATTGTCAATTGCAGTCTTTATCATTATAAAGAACAGTTCTTTGTCAACCTTTATATTCTGTTTTGTTTGATATGTAAGAATCCCTGCTGGATGTTATATCACTTGCCTTATTTTCCAATTATTTTATTTTTTCCTTTTTAGCCTTTTGAGTCATTGTTTTATTTTTTAATTGAAATATATATTCATATACCATATAATCATTCAAAGTGTACAATCAGTGGTTCACAATATCATCATATAGCTGTGCATTCATCACCACAACAGATTTTTTAACATTTTCATTACTCCAAAAACTAAAAATAAGAATAAAAATTAAAAAGAACAACCCAAAACACCCCATCCTGTCATGCCTTCCATTGTTTATTTTTTATCTTTTTTTTGCTTACTTATCTGTCCATACACTGGATAAAGGGGGTGTCAGTCACAAGGTTTTCACAATCACATGGCCCCCTTCAAGCTCTCTAGTTATTCAATCATCTTCAAGAATCAAGACTATTGGATTACAGTTCAAACGTTTCAAGTATTTTCCTCTGGCTACTACAATACACCAAAAACTGAAAAGGGATATCTATATACTCATAAGAATAACCTCCAGAATGACCTCTCAAAGCTATTTGAAATCTTAGAAATCTATCAGCCACTGAAACTTTATTTTGTTTCATTGTTCTTCCCCTTTTCAGTCAAGAAACCTTTCTCACTCCCATGTTGCCAGAGCCAGGCTCATCCCCGGGAGTCCTGTCCTCCTTGCCAGGGAGATTTATACTCCTGGGAGTCATGTCCTACATAGCAGAAATGGTAGTGAGCTCACCTGCAGAGTTAGCTTAGAGAGATAGAGGCCACGTTTGAGCAACAAAAGAGGTTCTCTGGCAGTGGTTCTTAAGTGTAATCATAGGTACACTTAGCTTCTCCTCTGCAGAAATAAGTTTCATAAGGGCAAGCCCCAAAACTGAGGGCCTGTCCCATCAAACTGAGAGACTCCAATGCTTGCAAGAATATCAAGAATTCCCCAGGTGGGGAAGTTTAATATTTCCACCTTTTCCCCCAGTCCCTCAAGTAGACTTTTTGAACTTTTGCCCTGATTACTCTGGGATGTATTGGGGCATCACACGAACCTGTACAAACCAACAAGATCTTAGTTCCTATTCAAGGTTCCATGTAATTATGGTGTTCAAATAAGCTGACCAGAAAAGTTAAATTAGATAGTGTGCTACTAAAAATATAAATTGTGCACCAAATAAACATCTCTTCCTTTAGTCTCACACGGAAGTTTAAGTTTTAAAATACAGTCACTATTCTTTATCCTTTAATTTGATTTACCTTTGTCCTACCAAGATCAGCTTCATTCATATCACTAATTGAAGTCCGATCAGTTTTTCAGTGTTTTTTGGGGGGTGGGTGGGTGGAATGGGGTACGTGGTTTAGGAATCGGACCCAGGTCTCCCGCATGGAAGGCAAACATTCTACCACTGGGTTTTTCAGTGTTTTTAACAGTGGCTGTATGGGGTACAGACATTAATAGCTCTGATCCTCAGGTGTGACACAAATATCCAAAGTTCCAGGGAATGACCAGGTTATACAGAAAGAGTATAGCATCTCAGCATTTAGAAATAACAGTTACAACTCTGGAATAGATGGGACTGCTGTAAGAACTTATGATCTAGGAACCTTTACATTAGGCCTTCGCCTGATAACCTATGTCCTTGAATTCAATTCCCAGAGTTTGGACATTATAGTTAGTTCATATTAATGAGGCATTATAATATTTGTTTTTGCATTTCTGGCTTAATTCACTCAACATACTGTCCTAAAGGTTTCTTCACCTTGTTGCATGCCTCATAACTTTATTCCTTTTTGCAGTCACGCAGTAGTCCATTGTATGTATATACCACAGTTCTCCCTTCCATTCCTCCATCAATGGAGGTATCCTTAGGCCACCTCCATTCATTGGAAATCTCTAACACCACACTGCCATTAAACCAGTGTGGAAATGTCAATTTGTGTCCCTCTTTTCAGTTCCTCCATGTATACATCTAATAGCGGAGTTGTAGGACTGTCGCACACCTGGTGCTGGGGCACAGCCTTCAGCCAAGCGGCTTCCTAAACAGGATGTGACACCAGAGGTCAGGCTTGAATCATTGTACTTAACTGAGCAGCAGGACACAAAGTTTTGCTGGTGCCACGGCAAGTCCGGACAAAGGAGGTACAAGCAGCTACAGATTTTATGCATAGCAAGATGCTGAAACATTCGGGTAAGGTATCGTGGACGAATCATCAGGCAAATTAGGAGTTATAACCATATTTGCGCTGGAGGGAGATGTGTTTTTACTGACTCACTGACCCGTATGCTGCGCAATCATGAGGCACCTTCTGGCTCGTGTACGTGACCACCTGGCTTAGAGTTAACGTCAGCTGGCTGGTGGTGTTCGTAACTGCCTCGCTTAGAGTTAGTGGCTGCCAGCTGACTATGGCTCCTATGGATAACCTGTTGCAAGTTTCACAGGATCATGTGGCAACCTCACCCCTAGCCTCCTGTGGAGGCACCACATGCCCTCCAGAGGGACTGCACAGCTCGACTTCCCTACCAACAGTGACAAAGTACTTCTCTCTCTCCACATTTTCTCCAGCACTTGTATCTCTCCATTTTAAGACAGTTTTATTCTCATATCTTACAATCCAAACAAAATAAAAAATCAGTGGTACCTGGTATAATCACATAGCCATTCTTTCACCACCATAATCCATATGAGGACATTTCCTTTTTTCCTGCAAAGAATTCCTCCCTCATATCCACCACTTATTGACATTTAACTTTGGCATATTGCCTTTGTTACACTTAATGGAAGCATATTACAATGTTACTGTTAACTGTAAATCCTAGTTTGCATTGATTGTATTTTTTCCCATATACCATCTGTTTTGGTTTGTAAATGCTGCTGGAAATACAATATACCAGAAATGGGTTGTCTTTTATAAAAGGAATTTATTAGGATACAAATTTACATTCTAAGGTCATAAAATGGTGAAACTAAGGTATCCAGAAAAAGATACCTTGACTCAAGAAAGTGCTGATGACATTCAGAATTTCTCTGTCAGCTGGGGAGTCACTTGGTAAAGTCTGCTAGCTTTCTCTCCTGGCTTATCATTTCAAACTGCTTTCCCAGGGGCATTTTTATTGCATCTCCAAAGGTTTCTTTATCAGCTCTGAAGCTTTTTTCAAAATGGTTCTTGTGCCAATTTGAAAGTGCTGTGTACCCTAGAAAAACCATGTCCTTTACTCCTGATACAATACTGTAGGGTGGAAACGCTTTTGATTAGATTATTTTCACAGGGATGTAGCACTCCCAGCTGTGGGTGTGTCCTCTTGATGAGATTATCTCCTTGAAAATGTGGCATGCCGAATTGTGGGAGTGGCCTTTTGGGTAGATGGAAATGCAACCCCGCCCATTCAGGGTGGGGTCTTCTTTAGGTTTCTGGAGTCCTTTGAAAATGGAAACAGTCAGAAACAAAAAGACATATATTATCATGCCTTATTCATATGGACTAACTATAATATAAAAATTCAGTGAACTGAAGTCAAGAGCATGGGTTATCAGGTTATCTTGTGCCAATTTGAATTTATTATGTACCCCAGAAAAGCCATTTTTAATGTTGATTCAATCATGCGGAGGCAGCCATTTCTTTTAATCCTAATTCAATACCATAGGACAGAAACTTTTTAGTAGATTATCTCCACACATGACACGCCCAATAGTGGGTGTAACCATTTCTTTTCTTTTCTTTTTTTTTAATTTTTATTGATGAATCTTCACACACATACATTCCACACATGGTGTTTAATCAGTGGCTCACAGTATCAGTACAGAATTGTGTGTCAATCACCATGCTCATTTTCTTAGAACATTTGATTAGATGGAGATTTGACTCCACCCACTCCAGGAGGGTCTTGATTAGATTACTAGAGACTTTAAAAGGGGAGACATTTTGGAGAAACCTCAGAAATGACAAAGTTGACTGAAACTTCAGATCAGAGCTGATACAGATGCCAACACTTGGAGAACAGAGACACAGATGTTTGGAGATGCTTGGAGCCCAACAGACAGCACCATGAAATGTTAAGGAAGCCAGAACCTGGAGAGAGCCAAGGGAAGCCAAGAGATGAAAGCCAGCCCCAGAGAAGAAAAGTGAGGAACCCCCACAGGAGCAGAGGTTGAAGACAATGGAACCCAGGAGCAAGAGACCAGCAGCTGCCAGTCACATGACTACACAGCTGACAGAGGTGCTCCAGACCCATCAGCCTTTATTGAGTGAAGGTAACCTCTTGCTGGTACCTCAATTTGGACACTTTCAGTTCCTTAGAACTGTAAACTTGTAACTTATTGAGTTTCCCTTTTAAAAAGCCATCCCATTTCTGGTATATCACATTCTGGCATCTTGGAAACTGCTACAGGCCTATTGTAAAGGGTTCTAGATTGGAAGCTCTTACAGCAGTCACATATATTCAGGAGATGTAACTGTTATTTCTAAATTCTGAGGTACTGAGCTGTTTGTATATAACCTGGTCATTTCCAGAAACTTTGGGTATCTATGTGACACCTGAGACTCAGAGCTCTGAAGCTATGAAAATCAGCACTACCCCATACAGGAACTATTTAAAAAGTTGAAAAAGGGATCAATTAGAGATATGAATGAAGCTAATCTAGATACAACTAGCATAGATCAGAATACAGGGTTAAGGATTATATTGTCCCTATTTTTAAACTACAAATTCTGTGTGAGACCAAAGGGAGAGATGTTTATTTGGTGCAAAATTTTTATTTTGGGTAGCGCATTACCTAATTTAACTTGTACGGTCTGTTTAGTTGAACACAATAAGTACATGGAATCTTAAATAGGGTGTGAGATCTTGTTGGTTTTTCCAGGTTAGTATGATGCCCTGATATATCCCAGAGTAATTTGGGCAGTGAATAAAGAAGGATTTGCAAAGTCCCCTTGGGGAACTGGAGGGAAAGGAGGAAATATTCAGCTTCCTCATTTGGGGAATTTCTGATATTCTCTCAAGCAGTAAGGACAACTAACTAAACAGGCTGAGCCCTCATTCTTGGGTTTCACCCCTATGAAACTTATTCCTGCAAAGGATAGGCTAAGCCTATTTAAAAGTATGCCTAAGAGTCACCCCCAGAGAACCTCTTTTGTTGTTCAGATGTGGCCTCTCTTTCTAAGCCAATTCAGCAGGTGAACTCACTGCCCTATACCCGATGTGGGACATGACTCCTAGGGATGTAACTCTCCCTGGAAATGTGGGACAGAACTCCTGGGATTCACCAGAACCTGGCATCATGGAATTGAGAAAGCCTTCTTGACCAAAATGGGGAAGAGAGATATAGACAAAATATAGTTTCAGTGGCTGAGAGATTTCAAGCACAGCCAAGAAGTTATCCTGGAGATTATTTTTATGCATTATATGGATATCCTTTTTTAGTTTGTGGTGTATTGGAGTGGCTAGATGGAAGTATCTGAAACTGTTGATCTGTGTTCCAGTAGCCTTGATTCTTGAAGATTAACAAAATAGCTTTTACAATGTGACTATGTGATTGTGAAAAACTTGTGCCTGATGTTCCTTTTATCCAAGGTATGGACAGATGAGTAAAAAAATAAAAAGAAATAAAAAATGGGTGATATAAAAGGTAAAATAAATTGGGTAGATTGAAATACCAGTGGTCAATGAGAGGGAGGGGTAAGGGGTATGGGATGTATGGGTTTTTCTTTTTTCTTTTTATTTCTTTTTCTGGAGTGATGCATATGTTTTAAAAATGGTCACAGTGATGAATACACAACTATGTGATGATATTGTGAGCCATTGATCATACACCATTTGTTCTAGTTTGCTAGCTGCTGGAATGCAATGTACCAGAAAAGGAATGGCTTTTAGAAATGGGAATTCATTAAGTAGCAAATTTACAGTTCTAAAGCCATGAAAATATCCAATATTAAAGCAAGGCTATAGAAATGTTCAATCTAAGGCATCCAGGGAATGATACCTTGGTTCAAGAAGGCCGATGACATTCAAGGTTTCTTTCTCAACTGGAAAGGCACATGGTGAACATAGTGATGTCTGCCAGCTTTCTCTCCAGGCTTCTTGTTTCATGAAGCTCCCCTAGGGGTGTTTTCCTTCTTCATATCCAAATCTGAGCTCTCCACATCTGAGCTTTTGTGGTTCTTATTGCACTCTCATGGCTCTAACAGGGACTCTCTCCAAATGCTTCCTCCTTTAAAGGATTTCAGTAAACTAATCAAGACCCACCTGGAATAGGTAGAATCACAACTCCATGGAAGCCATCTAATCAAAAGTTACCACCTACAATTCGGTGTGTCATATCTCCATGGGAACAATCAAAAAGCTCTCAGCCAGCAATATTGAATAAGGATTAAAGGACATGGTTTTTCCTGGGTCCACCACAGATTCAGACTGGCACACCACATATGGATTATATGTGTGTGAAGATTTGTCAATAAAAATATTTTTTAAATACAAAAATAAAAAAGAGAGGAAACATTTTGGAGAAAGCTCAGAGCCCATACAGCCAGAGAACTTGGGAGATGCAGAAGGAAAATGTCGCTGGGAAATCCTTATGAAATGAGAAGCTGGGAGAGAAAGCCAGTAGATGTCACCTTGTGCCTTCCCAGCTGACAGAGGTGTACCGGATGGCATCAACCTTTCTTGAGTGAAGGTAACTTCTTGTTGGTGCCTTAATTTGGACATTTTCATGGCTTTGGAACTGTAAACTTGCAACTTATTAAATTTCCTTTTTAAAAGCTATATCATTTCATATTGCATTCTGACAGCTTAACAAACCAATACAGTTCCCTCTTAAAGGGCTCTAGTAAGTGATCCACCTTGGATAGGTGGAGACACATCTCCATGGAAACCACTTAATCAAAATGTCTCACCCAAAATTAGGTGGGTCACATCTCCATGGAAACACTTAATAAAAAAGATCCTACCCAACAATCTTGAATGAAGATTAAAGAACCTGGTGTTTCTAGAATACACAACAGTTTCAAAGTGGCACACCATACTATTTCACCACCTTGCAATGTTGACATTCATTTGTTCTCCCTCATGCAAAAACATTCTTATATTTGTACATTTACTCACCTTCATTGTTCACTCTAAGCATTGCTACTTTATACTGTCCTAGTCTTTATCCACTATCTTTCCTTCTGTTGTCATACATGCCTGCAGCCCTTCTTCCTCAAATATACTTACACTCAGCTTCATTTTGTGTACTTACAATAATGTGCTACCATCAGATAGTATTGTGCTATCCACTTCTGGATCTTTACAATCAATCCTGTTAACAACATTCTTTACTCCTTCAGCACCAAATGCCCAATCTCTACCTTCTTTCTATCTCCTAATAGCCTGCATTCTCAACTTTAACTCTCTAAGTTCACTCAGTAATGTTAATTCATATTAGTGAGACCATACAGTATTTGCCCTTTTGCTGTTGGTTAATTTCTACTCAGCATATTGTCCTGTTCTAGTTTGCTAGCTGCCGGAATGTGAAATACCAGCAGAATGGCTTTTAAAAGGGGGGAATTTATTAAGTTGCAAGTTTACAGTTCTAAGGCCAGTCCCAATCAAAGCAAGTGTATAAAAATGTCCAAATTAAGGCACCAGCCAGAGGTTACCATCACTCAAGAAGGGCCAACAAAGTTTAGGGTTTCTCTTTCAACTGGAAAGGCATATGGTGAACATGGCGACATCTACTAGCTTTCCTCCCAGGCTTCTTGTTTCATGAAGCTCTCCCATGGACACATTCCTTCTTCATTGCCAGAGTTCTCTGGCTGCATGGGCTCTCTCAGCTCTCGTGGTTCTTGTGGCTTCTGGTAGTTTTGCAACTGTTTCCAAAATGCTTCCTCTTTTAAAGGATTCCAGTAAACTAATCAAGATCTTCCTGGAGTGGGTGGAGTCACATCTCCCTCTAATCAAAAGTTAATAGCCACAATTGGGTGAGTCACATCTCTGTGGGGATCATCTAGTCAAGCTTCCAACCTACAGTGCTGAATAGGGATTAAAATAAACAGCTGCCTACGTGAGATGGATCAGGATTAAAATGGCTTTTCTAGGGTACATATCCTTTCATACCAGTACAGTCTTCAAGGTTCATCCATGTTGTTATATGCTTAATGACTTTATTCTGTCTTCAAGCTGTGTAATATCCCACTGTATGTATAAACCACAGTTTGTTTAGCCACTCATCCATTGATGGACCTTTGGGCTGTTTCCATCTCTTGGCAATCATAAATAATGCTGCTTTAAACATTGGTGTGCAAATGTCCGTTTGTGTCTTTGCCCTTAAGTCCTCTGAGTAGATACCTAGCAATGGTATTGCTGGATCATATGGCAATTCTATACTTAGCTTCCTGAGGAACCACCAAACTGCCTTTCACAGTGGTTGTACCATTTGACATTCCCACCAACAGTGGATAAGTGTGCCTCTTTCTCTACATCCTCTCCAGCACTTGTTGTTTTCGGTTTTATTGATAATGGTCATTCTGGTGGGTCTGAGATGATATGTCATTGTGGTTTTGATTTGCATTTCCCTAATAGCCAGTAAAGTTGAGCACCTTTTCATGTGCCTTTTGTCCATTTGCATTTCCTCTTCTGAGAAGTGTCTGTTCATGTCTCTTATTCATTTTGTAATTGGGTTGTCTGTCTTTTTGTTCTTGAGTTGAACAATCTCTGTATAGATTCTGGATACTAGACCTTTATCTGATATATTGTTTCCAAATATTGTCTCCCATTGTGTAGACTGTCTTTTTACTTTTGTGATGAAGTTCTTTGATGCACAAAAGTGTTTAATTTTGGTGACCTCCCATTTCTTTCTTTCTTTCTTCAATGGTGTAAGGTCTAGGAAACCACCTCCTATTATAAGATATATAAGAAATTTCCCTACATTTTCTTCTAAAAGTTTTATGGTTTTAGATGTAATGTTTAGGTCTTTGATCCATTTTGAGTTAATTTTTGTGAGATATAGATCCTCTTTCATTCTTCTACATTGGATATCCAGTTATCTAGGCACTATTTATTGAAGAGACTGCTCTGTCCCAGGTGAGTTGGCTTGACTGCATATCAAAGATCAATTGTCCATAGATGAGCGGGTCTATATGTGAACACTCTATTTGATTCCATTGGTCAACATATCTATCTTTATGCCAGTACCATGCTTTTTTGAGCACCATAACGTCATAATACACTTTAAAGTCAGGTAGTGTGAGACCTCTGACTTCATTTTTCTTTCTCAGGATACTTTTAGCTATTTGGGTCACCCTGCCCTTCCAGATAAATTCAGTTATTGTCTTTTCTATTTCTGAAAAGTAAGTTTTTTGGATTTTAATTGATGTTGCCTTGAATCTGTAAATCAATTTAGGTAGAATTGATATCTTAACTATATTTAGTGTTCCAATCCATGAACACAGTATGCCCTTCCATTTATTTAGGTCTTCTATGATTTCTTTTGACAATTTCTTATAGGTTTCTTTGTAAGGGTCTTTTGTATCTTTAGTTAAGTTTATTCCTAAATATTTTATTATTTTGGTTGCAATTGTAAATGGAATTTTTTTCTTGATTGCCCCCTCAGATTGTTCATCACTAGTGTATTGAAACGCTACAGATTTTTGAGTGTTGATCTTGTAACCTGCCACTTTGCTGTGCTCATTTATTAGTTCTAGTAGTTTTGCTGTGGATTTTTCAGGGTTTTTGACATATATCGTATCATCTGCAAACAGTGAGAGTTTTACTTCTTCCTTTCCAATTTTGATGACATATTTCTTTTTCTTGTTTAATTGCTCTGATTAGAACTTCCAACACAATGTTGAATAACGCTGGTGGTAGTGGACATCCTTGTCTTGTTCCTGATTTTAGGTGGGAAGTTTTCAGTTTTTCCCCATTGAGGAGGATGTTAGCTGTGGGTTTTTCATATATTCCCTTTATCATGTTGAGGAAGTTCCCTTCTATTCCTATCCTTTGAAGTGTTTTCAATGGGAAAGGATGTTGAATTTTGTCAAATGCCTTTTCTACATCAATCGAGATGATCATGTGGTTTTTCTGCTTTGATTTGTTGATATGGTGTATTATATTAATTAATTTTCTTACATTGAGCCATCCTTGCATACCTGGGATGAATCCTACTTAGTCATGGTGTATAATTCTTTTAATGTGGTGCTGGATTCGATTTGCAAGAATTTTGTTGAGGATTTTTGCATCTATATTCATCAGAGAGATTGGTTGGTAGTTTTCTTTTCTTGTAATATCTTTGTCTGGCTTTGATATGAGAGTGATGTTGGCTTTGTAGAATGAGCTAGGTAGCTTTCCCTCCTCTTCAAATTTTTGAAGAGTTTAAGCAGGATTGGTACTAATTCTTTTTTGAATGTTTGGTAGAATTCACATGTGAAGCCATCTGGTCCTGGACTTTTCTTTTTTTGGAGCTTCTTAATGACTGATTCAATTTCTTTACTTGTGATTGGTTTGTTGAGGTCGTCTATTTCTTCTTGAGTTAATGTTGGTTGTTCATGCCTTTCTAGGAAGTTGTCCATTTCATCTACATTGTCGAGTTCATTAGCATAAAGTTGTTTGTAGTATCCTCTCATTACTTCCCTTATTTCTGCAGGGTCAGTGGTTATGTCTCCTCTTCCACTTCTGATTTTATTTATTTGCATCCTCTCTCTTCTTTTTATCAACCTCACTAAGGGTCCATCAATCCTACCAATTTTCTCATAGAACCAACTTCTGGTTTGTGATTTTCTCGATTGTTTTCACGTTCTCAATTTCATTTATTTCTGTTCTAATCTTCATTATTCCTTTCCTTTTGCCTGCTTTGGGGTTAGTTTTCTGTTCTTTTTCTAGTTCTTCCAAGTGGACAATTAATTCCTCAATTTTTACTCTTTCTTTTTTGATATAGGCAGTTAGGGCAATAAATTTCCCTCTTAGCACACTGCCTTTGCTGCATCCCATAATTTTTTATATATTGTGTTTTCATTTTCATTTGCCTTGAGATATTTACTGATTTCTCTTGTAATTTCTTCCTTGACCCACTGGTTGTTTATGAGTGTGTTGTTGGGCCTCCATATATTTGTGAATTTTCTGGCCCTCTGCCTATTATTGATTACCAATTTCATTCCTTTATGATCCATGAAAGTGTTTTGTATGATTTCAATCTTTTTAAATTTATTGAGACTTGCTTTGTGACCCAGTATATGGTCTATCCTTAAGAGTGATCCATGAGTAATTGAGAAAAAGGTGTATACTGCTGTTGTGGGGTGTAATGTTCTATGAATGTCTGTTAAGTCTAGTTCATTTATTGAATTATTCAAATTCTGTTTCTTTATTGATCCTCTGTTTAGATCTTCTGTCCATTGATGACAGCGGGGAATTGAAGTCTACAACTATTATGGTATATGTGTATATTTCTCTTTTCAGTGTTTGCCTCATGTATTTTTGAGCACTCTGGCTCAGCGCATAAATATTTATGATTGTTATGCCTTCTTGTTAAATTATTCCTTTTATTAATACATAGTGTCCTTCTTTATCTCTTTTTAACTGTTTTACATTCGAAGTCTAATTTGTTGGACATTAGTATAGGAGTATATATATATGTATACTCCTGCTCTTTGCTGATTGTTATTTGCATGAAATATCTTTTCCAAACCTTTCAATTTCAACCTATGTTTATCCTTGGGTGCATTTCCTATAGACAGCATATAGATGGGTCCTGTTTTTTAATCCATTCTGCCAGTCTATGTCTTTTCTTTGGGGAGTTTAATCCATTAACATTTAGTTTCTGTTTCTTGTCGGATTTCAGATGTTCCATCCTCCAGTTCACTAATCCTATCTTCTGCCTCTTGAAATCTACCATTGTAGGTTTCCATTGTTTTTTTCTTCTCTTCTACTGTGCCTTTCATTCCCATAAGTTCTGTGATTTGTTTTTCCTAACTTTCCATTTCTTCTTTTTGTTCATTCCTTGCCTTATTTATATCCTCCCTCAATTCATTGATTTGGTTTCTAATGAGGTTCTCCATGTCTGTTCGTATATTCTGAATTAATTGTTTCAGCTCCTGTATCTCATTTGAATTGTTGGTTTGTTTCTTTGACTGGGCCATATCTTCAATTTTCCTAGTATGATTTGTTATTTTTTGGTGGCATCTAGACATTTAATTACCTTAATTAGTTTACTCTGGAGACTGTTTTCACTTTTTTACCTAGGATTTTCTTGCTGGATAACTTTGTTGTCTATCTGTTCTTTGACATTCAGTCCAGCTTATTCTGGACCTCTAGCTAAGGTTTTAACAGATCAGAATTTTTCAATTCTTGTTTCTTGCCCTGCCTTTGTATGGTGCCTTTTTTTTTTTTTTTTAGCACCTTAGGAGGGTCTACTTAGGTATTATAGACTCCAGCCAGATTTTCCCAGACCAAACTGGCCTCCTCTCAGGAGGAAAGAGTCACCTCAATCAGTTTTCCCTGGGGGAGAGACCCAGCAGGTTGAAAGGCTTTCCTATGAAGCCTCTGGACTTTATGTTTTTCCTATTCTGCCCAGTATGTGGTGGTGCTTTTCTGCCTGCAGGTCCCACCAGCGTAAGGTGATGTGGTACCTTTAACTTCAGCAGACTCTCCCTGCTGGGGGAGTGGTTGAGATAGGGCAGAGGTTGTAGGCTGGCTTTAATCACTTCACTTTTCCAGCCTGTGGGGTCTGAATACCTTAAGGGAGGGAATCCACCTGAGCTGGGTTCCACCCCTTTCTCATGGAAGGCACAGTCTCCAGACAAACACTCAAACAAGATTAATTCTGCCTATGCCTGGGGCAGTTGGAGCCTGAGAAGCCTTGCAGCTGTATCCAAACAGTCAAGCTGTAGAAACACAGCCACAAAAAAGAAAGAGAAAAATGCTTTTCAGAGCAGGACCCCCATTCCTCAGGTTTGCCAACCAAGAGCTTAAGCTGGTATGTTTCTGTTCTAGTTTGCTAGCTGCCAGAATGCAACACAGCAGAGATGGATTGGCTTTTAATAAAAGGGGATTTATTTCATTAGTTCTTCAGAAGAAAGGCAGTTAACTTTTCAACTGAGGTTCTTTCTTACATGGAAGGCACAGGGTAATCTCTGCTGGCCTTCTCTCCAGGCCTCTGGGTTCCAACAACTTTCCCTGGGGTGATTTCTTTCTACATCTCCAAAGGCCTGGGCTGAACTGCGAGTGCTGAGATGAGGTATGCTGAGCTTCTTGGGCTGTGCTACATTGAACTCTCTTATTTAAACACCAGTCAATTAAATCAAACATCATTCATTGCAGCAGGCACGCCTCCTAGCCAACTGCAGATGTAATCAGCAACAGATGAGGTTCATGTACCATTGGCTCATGACCACAGCAACAGAACTAGGTGCTTTCACCTGGCCAAGTTGACATCTGAATCTAACTACCACGGTTGCTTTGAGTACCGTCAGATCCTATGTGCCCCTTCCTTTCCTTCATGGTCCAGACCCTTTCAAGTATTATGTGCTGTCCAATCCCAAAAAATTCTGTTTCTTTTCTTTTTCCATCAGCCCTGCCCCTCTGCACTGGGGCAAAAAACAGCAACCTGAGCTTTGACCGGAGATTCAGCTGAGCTGGGGGCCTATTTTCAGTAGTCAGAATTTGTTAATTAATTCCAGAATGGGAGCTTGGTTGCACTCAGCCCCCTGCTGCTGGTAAAGTCTCTTTCCCCTCTGGGAAGCAGCCTATGGGGGAGGGGCACTGGCAGCCACAGCCTGGGGAACTCACGGTTCTGGGTGGGCTTATGGCCGGTCCAGCTGGTCCAGACTGGGGTACACTGTGTGTCTGGTCATTGATGTGGCCCCAGCGGTTGTTCTGTACTGTTTCAGGCTATTTACAAGCATCTCTGGAGGACAAACTAAACCCCACACCTTGCTAAGCTGCCATCTTGGCCCCCAAACAGATTTTTGGAGTCTGTTTTTTGGCATTCAGTTCAACTCATTCTAAACCTCTAACATAGCTTCTATTGAACTGTTTAGAATTTTTTAGCTCTTGTTTTTCTCATTCTTGCTCTATATACAACCTTTTTTTGAGGAGGGTCTCTCCAGATATGATTGACCCCAATGAGATTTTCCAGGACAAGGCAGGACTAGCCTTTGGGAAGAGGATGTAATCAGTATCTAGTTTCCCTGAGGATGAGATGGAGAAGGTTTGTTTGAGTTTCCTGTGGAGACTGTAGGCTCTGCTTTTCCTATTCTGCCCAGCAGGTGGAACTTATCAGCCTGCAGCTCTCTGTTGGCATAAAGTCATGCAGTTTATTTAATTCTCAGCCTGCCAGGAGCATAGTTGAGACATAGGTTGAGGTGGAAGTCAAGCTTAAGCTGTTTCTGATTCCCAAGCCTTGGGGTCTGACTTCTCTGAAGGCTGCCACTACTTGAGCTGGGCCATGCTTTGTCCTGCCTTTTTCCTGGGGAAGATACTCCCTTTAGGGAAGTATCTCTTTCACTTGTTACTTTCCTTTTTCCTTAGGTGCGTTGTCTGGGAATCAAACCTGGGTCTCACGCATGGAAGGTGAGCATTCTACCAATGAACCACCCATGCACCGTTGACTTGTTCTTTTAACTCCACCCTTGCCTGGATCAGCTGACAATTGAAAATGCCTGAGGCTTTCCCTATTGCGATACTTAGAATATTTAAAAAAAAAAAAAAAAACCTGAAAAAAAGAGAGAGAGAAAATAAAATAAGGTTCCTTTTCAGAGCCAGTCTCCAGTCCCCAAGGTTTGCCAATCAAGAGTTGGAGTTGGTACCAACTCTGTAAAGGGGAACAGCCCTTTACAAGTACTTTGAGCCAACTCCAGAAGCCTCCTTTTTTTTTTTCTTTATCAGCTCCTTCTCTACTCTACCAGGAGTGAGAGACCTCAGGGTTACTTTCTTGCTTTCCCTGAATTATCTGTGCTCAGAGCTTGTATTCAGCAGACAAAATTTGTTAATTACAACCACAGTTGGAGGTTTGTTGAGCGACTTCCCTTGCTACTAGTAGAGTCTGTTTGTTTTTCCCACAGGAGTGTCTCCAGTTGTCTGCCATGGCAGTGGAAGAGGGGCACCAGTCTCTGCAGTTTGGGGGCTTTATTTACATTTCCATGCTATGATCTTGGCCCATCCACCCATTCCAGATTGGTATATGATTTGTGTTCTGTCATGGATATTCTCCCAAATAGTTGTTCCAGACAGTTCCTGGCTATTTACTAGCTGCTCTACAAGAGTACTAAATTTTACACCTTCCTATGCCACCATCTTGCCCTGCCTCATAATCTCAGTCATTGTATTTTAGATGTGCCTTTTGTTTATAGCAAATATTTGAGTTTTTCTACATGATCAAATTTGAAAATCATTTTATTTAATTGGTCAGGTAAGTCTATAAATGACCATTTATGCTTACTCAGTTCTGGCATATTATTTTATATATTTATAATATATGTAGAGTTAAAAAACTTTTACCATGTGTTCTATTTTTCTAGGGACTTTTTTGTTTATTTTGGTTTTGCTTTTGATAATTGGTAATGATTGAATATTTGTTCTAGTGGATATCCTTTTTTTTTTTTTTTTTTTTTTTTTTTTTTTTTTTTTTTTTTTTTTTTTATTTTTATTTTTTTTTTTTGTTGTTTTTTTTTTTTTTTTTTTTTTTTTTTTGCATGGGCAGGCACCAGGAAACGAATCTAGTGGATATTTCTTTTTATGATATATCCATTGTTCTCTTTTTCCTTTAGATGACATCTACTGGATCCCAAGTCTGAGTAATAATATCATTAGTTTTGCAGCTTCTTCTTTCATCCTCTCTTCCTTTTCTCCAGTATCTAAATTTAGTAATTAATATTGTCATATTTTGGTTTCATTTTGTTTTCCTAAAATTGGCTTCTGCTATTTTTATTCCTGTTTGAAATGATGTCATTTGTTTCCCAACTTTTACTTACAAGTAAATTGATAAGTTAATTATAATTTCCCTTCTCTGTTTTTTAACTTGTGCTATTTCTACTTTGTCATATAATTTTCACATACTATTTCCACCCTATTCTCACCTTTGTTTTAGTCTTAGATATTCAATTAAATATATTAAATGCTCATTAACAATGTTCTTACCCAAAGTTTTTCCAAGTATCAGATTCCTCAAAAGAGTCAATGGGAACAATATTTTCTGAGTTTTTGCATGTTCAAAACTATTTTTCTATAGCTTTGACATGTGAAGGAAGCTTGGCTGGTATGTAAGATTTGATATGTGAAGGTATGCTGTTACGAAAGCTTTGATATTTAAAGGAAGCTTGATTGTTCTTATAGTAAACATTGCTGTTGAGAAGTCTGATGCCAACTTGATTTCTTCCTTTGGTAAGTGATTCAGTCATTTTTCCTGGAGGTCCAGAAGATATTTTCTATAAAACATAATAATTGATTAAGATGTGTCACAGAGTCTATTTCTCATATACATATTATACTTTTCAATATATAGGTGCACGACCTCAAGGTTTTTTCAGGAAACTTTTCTTGGATTATAGTTTTATTTATTAGTTTTAGTTTGGTTTTTCTTCTTCAGGAACTCCAATTACTTGGTGTTTGATTTTATTTTGTTTATATATCTATCATTTTTTCACTACTCCTTTCAAAAAATCTTGTTTCTGTTCCCTTTTTTTACTTTTCTCATTTCTGTTCATAAAACTCCTCACTGTACATTTTTGTCATCATATTCTCCCTTGGGCACCTAGTCATTTAATCTTTATTTCTGAGATTATCTGTCCTTTTCCTAACTTCTTACCCTAATTATGTCAGTTCTGTTTAACTTCTAGATGTTTTCTGGGTTGTGATTTCATTTTCATGGCATTGTTTAATATCTCCATTTAATTTTTCTTCCCAGTCATACCTCCTGTGTTGGTTTGAAAGTGTTCTGTACCCCAGAAAAGCCATATCCTTTAATCCTGATTCAATATTGTAGGGTGGAAACCTTTGATTAGATTGTTTCCATGAAGATTGTCCCACTCAATTGTGGATATGACCTTTTGACTATATTACTCCATGGAGATGTGACACATACAATTGAGAATGTGACCTTCTGGTTAGATGGTGATGTGACTGCCAATTCAAGGTAGGTCTTGATTAGGTTATTGTAGTCCTTTAACAGGGGAAACATTTGGGAGTAAGCTAAGGCACTTAGAGAACAGTTGCTTCAGAGCTGACTTAGCCGCAGACAATTGGAGTTGTTTGGAATACTGATAGAGAGAGCAGACACTTAGACACAGATGTTTGGAGATGCAGAAGCCAGCAGACATCTCCATATGCCTTCCCATGAGATGTTAAGCAAGCCAGAACCCAGAGTTTTGCCCCAGGCTAAAGTAAAGGCCCACAGATACTTAGAGAGGAAAATGCTTGAATTAGAAACTGGAAGCAGTGGAACCAGAAACAAGAATCACCAGATGCCAGCCAGGGACCATCCCATGTGACAGACATTGGACTTTCTTGGGTGAAGATATCTTTCTCTGGGTGCCTTACTTTGGACATTTTTATGGCTTTAAAACTGTGAACATGTAACTTAATAAATTCCCTTTATCAAAGCTGTTCCATTTATGATATATTGCATTCTGGTAACATTATCAAACTAATGCATGTCCCTTGCAGAAGTGACCATTATTCTGACCTTTATTTTGAGCTTCATATACCTGGAGTAATATCCTATGTTCTCTTTTGTTTTTGACTCATTCAACATTTTGTCTGAGCAATTCATTAATATCATTGCATATAGTAATAGTTCATTATTTTTAATTTCTTTGTATCATTCTATTACATGGATACATGATTTACTTCCACTGTAGTATTGATGGAAATTTGGGTTGTTTCCAGTTTTTGGTTATTATGTATAATGCTGTTGTGAATATTGTTTTACATATCTTTTGCAGGACATATGCACACACTTCTTTTAGGTATGTACCTAGGAGTGGAATCTCCAGGGCATAAGGTATATGTATGCTTAGTTTTATAAAGTATTGACAAACATTTTCCCAAGTCATTTGGGAAACTACTAGTCACTACTAGAAGCAATGTAAGAGAGTTCCAATTACTCCAATTACTCCACGTTATTGCTAAATATCAGGGGTTGCTAGTCCTTTTATTTTAGAAATTCTATTGCACATTTCCTTCATCTTCTAAGGTAATTCTACTGACTGAAAATTCTTCCTTTCTCATCCACTGTGAAATATCCTACAAGTCTCAAAAGTTTTTTTTTAAAAATAGTATATCATTCACAGCTTAATCAAAAAGTAGTTTTGCACATATCAAATGAAATATGCACAAAACAGTTAAAAAAAGAAAACCACAGAATGAGAGGAGAATTTTTCAAAGCATATATCTCACAAAGGACTCTTATCCAGAATATATATCAAGAATTCCTACAAATTAATAAGAAAATACAGATAACCCAGTTAAACTAGAGACAAAAGACTTGAACCTCACCAAAAAGTATGTAAAAATGGCCAAAATAAACATAAAACTTGCTCCACATTATTAGTCAGGAGACAATTACAAATTAAAACCACAATTAGATAATACTACACATTCAATAGAATTGCTAAAATAAAAGGACTAGCAAATGATAACAGCAACAGTCATCCTAATCTAGCATTATTAGTGACAAGAAAATGCTCTCTCTGGGCCTAGTTTAATGACTTATAAAACAAAGAGAGGGAAGTAAATAAATGATCTTTAACTTTAATTTTAGCTTTGAAGAGTCATGGTTTTCAGTTTTGCAGTAACAGTCAGAATTCAGGTTTCCTAATGACTGAGTCTTCCCACTGGGAGGCAGCATAGCGTAATGGTCTGAGCTTGGACTCTGGACTCAGGCCGGCCTTGTTTTCTGTGTAATGCTGGACAAGTTACTTAGCCTCACTAGGCTTTAGTTTCCTTAGCTGTAATTTATTTTATAGGATTGTTATGAAGAGAAATGAAGCAAGATACTGTATCTACAGCCCTTAGAGCAGAATCTGATACAAAGAAGAGGCCCCGGGGGTGCAAGGGTAGTTCAGTGGTAGAATTCTCACCTGTCACGCAGGAGACCTGGATTCGATTCTTGGAAGTTCATGGGCACTTCCCAAAAAACAAAACAAAACAAAACAAGCAAACAAAAATTCAACAAATGGTGCTGCAATTATGGGATACTCACTTGGAAAAAGAATGAAATGTGACCCCCACCATTCAGCATACAAAAAAGAAAGGCCCAATAACTTTCAGCTGTCATTGTTAGTTATTAAGTTTCTTATACCTTTTAAATGTACTTGCTTTTAATTTTCATGCTAATTTTTTGGAATAATTTGTATACTTATATGTATATGTGTACTTGTATTATATATACATACATATATACACACACTATATCCAATAATTTGTTCATATGCATATATATGTGTGTGTATATAATTTGACCCCCTAATATATATATATCATATATGTTTATGAAAAAGAAAGGATTCCAGAAGTACATATACACACTTCTGGGAAAGTTTATGCATCATTTAACCCTCTATTATTTTCATGTCAACTACTTTTCACTTTAAGAATTCCAATTCCTGTTGCAAGAACTACAATCATTCCCCTTTCCTTAACTCATGATAATAATTCTGGCAATAATTCAGACATGGCAGGTGGAGGGCCTTGTGAGTCTTGGGTATGGCACATCATGACCAAGCATCTTCCAGAGTATGTGTTCTAACATTTGTTAATGAGGGCTACTTTCTATTTCTGTGATGAAGAGCATATTGATCGGGATGCCTTTCCCATTTGTCTGTGTACCTGGGAGTGAAAGGTGTGTGGAAAGATGAGGAGGCTGGCACTTCTGTGGGAGGTAAAGTGTATGTGGGGGGAAGTCTTGGCGCTGATGACCAGCAATTTAGAGACTACTAGATACACAAATGATCTTGTATATAAGGGACTTACAACCCTTTATGTAAACCATATGCTGCTTGCCACCTGTTGAATGGATCCTGAGTTTTACCTCTCTGTGATGGTTTGGAGCTGTATGTACTCCAGAAAAAATATATTCTTAAAGTTAATCCATTGTAAGTAGGACCTTTTGATGAGGCTACTTCAGTTAGGGTGTGACCCACCTCAACCAGGATGGGTCTTAATCCTTTTACTTGAGTCTCTTCTAAGAGAATGAAATGCAGATGGAGAGAGAGAAAGCCATAGAGGCAAGAAGCTGAAGTTAATGAAACCAAGAGGAGAAGGGAGAGACCAAAAGATGCTGCCATGTACTTTGCCACATGGCAGAGGAGCCAAGGACTGCCAGAGTCCTTGGAAGGAAGAAAGCGTTGCCTTGATGATGCCCTTGATTTGGACATTTTTCTAGCCTCAAAAAGTAAGCTAATAATTTCCAATTGTTTAAGCCAACCCATTTCATGGTATTTGCTTTGAGCAGCCTCGGAAACTAAAACATTCTCCCAACACAATGAACCCTTACGTGGTGGAAAGGATGACGCAGCCTGCTCTCATCAGGGCACATTAAATGCCAGCCACACGAGTATGGAGGACTATGTGATATTTAGTTCTTAAATACAAACTTCATTTCTGATTCTACTTAAAATTCTTGTCTTTGTTTCTTATTTATTTATTTTTAACCATAACTCACTTTAAATCCTCTTTGAATCAAAGTGGTGATCCAAATTAAATAGGGTCCTGCTAAATATTCTGTGCTTTTAATAACCACCAGTTTGCTATATAAAAACATCTATGATGGAAGGAGTGAATCTTACAGTGTCATCAGCATTTTTGGATGTGGAGCATGATTCTATTTTCCATATTTTACCATGAATAATGCAGAGGAAATGAAAATGTTTGGCAAACAGGCAGAATCTGGGAGGACAGGGGAGCCATCCTATAATATTTGTATTCTTGATGTCATTTTCAGACTTGATGTATTTGTCATCAGTTCTAGTTTGCTCCATTATTAATACCACCATCTGGTGGGATTCTAGTCCTGTTGGCATTTCTTCTATTGAGAATTCTTGTGATCTTAGTCTATAAAATAAAAAAAAAGATAACGTGAGTTAGGACCAGAAAGTAAATTTAATCCTGAGTGTTTAAGAGGGGGCCTTATGCATTCTGTAGTGTATACCTTTCTCTTTCTATTTTGCATCTGTGTGTATCTTCCTGCATGGACTTCTAGAATACAGGCTACTGGTTCAAAAGAAAAGATGTGACAGGATGAGGTTACAATCTTAAAGAAAACCCTGGAGGAAGATCATCAAATAGGAGATGCTAATACAGCCTATTCATTTCTAAGAACTGGGCTAGGCTTGATTACAGGACAGCAGCTGTTTTCTGCATCGATGTTTATCAAGGGTGACAGGATGAGAGCCAAGCAGAGGGTATTGTGAAAGGTGCAGGAATCAAAAAGAAAAACATACACAAAAATAGGCTGAACAACAAAAACATTGATCTGGGAAGTCCAAGCGTCTCTGTGTAAAATCAAAGAGCAGAATTCCATCCTGACCGAAAGGGAGAAAAAGTGTAGCTGATAAAGCATCAGTGGCAGAGAGAGTCCAAATAGAGTTCAGAGGCTACTCTGGAGGTTGCTCTTATGCAAACTTCAGTTATAACTTGCTACCTGTCATCTCACTACCCCATATTAGTGATAGACCCTCCCAATATGAAAAATTTACAGTGGCTATAGCCCAAACACCCCTAAAGAGAGGGATGGAAAGATCAAAGGTGATGGTGGAGTTATACAGTGAAGATAGGATTTAACAAATTAATATGAGTCATTAAATTGATATCTCTTTTAGTCTCCAATATCTTAGAGCAGCTAAAAGTAAAAACCTAAAGTTGTGGAATTGTAATTCATGTCAAACTCTGGAATATATTCTACAGCTAATTGTGGTGCTATGCTTTGAAATTTATTGCTTTTTTGTATATATGCTATTTTTCACAAAAAAAGAAGAAGAAAAGTCGATTGTGATGATAAAAAAATATTTAAGCCTTCTAGTCACCTATATTCTGGAGCAGCTAGAAGGAAAAATCTGAGAGGATGGTATGGTAGCCCATGATAAACTCTGGGATCTGTCCTGTAGCTACTTGTTGAGGAGTACTTTGAAAACTATTGTTTTTTTTTTCTTTGTCTGTATGTTATATAATACAATAAAAAAGTTACAAAAAAGTCAGAGAGCAGAGTGTGCTTAGAGGCAACGGACTCCCCAAATAGATCTGTTGGTGGTTCCCCTGTGGTACATCCATTGTTTGAGTTGGTAATGCCACGGGCTTCCAGTTCCTGGGTTGGTTCTTGACTAGTCTCCTCCATCAAGAGGGCACACGGTCCTCCCATTTTCAATTGGCTCCTCATCAATAGAGCAATCCTCTGTTGGTCCTTGGCTTGTTCCTTGTGCGGTGCAATTGTTATTTCTACAGTAAACATTGGTTTCCTACTCTCAGATGGTGGTAAGGTTTGGGATGGCTCTGAGCAGTAACTAAAATGTGTCTCCATATTAGATTTTCTTCAAATTGCCAAGGTTATCCCAGTTTTAAATCAAGGCAGTTAAATAAGAGAAAGGGGATAACAACTCAAGTTATTTTAGGAAAATAATTTTTTCACTTAAATATCAGGCCTGCACTGCAGTGATCCAGTTTCTGGAACAACTCCTCCAGGTCATTTTAGAAGAACTGCTTTTGGACTCTAAATGTTGATACAAATAATGGATAACCAGGTCTCAAAGTAATGAACTTACCAAACCTGTCCATCAGAAGGTATTTGATACATGGATGTTGGCATTGCCTATCCCTGAAACCAGTATTAGTGTTTGAATGTGTCCTGGGAAGGAAAAGGATCCTTTCTTATATCTACCTAATAATCAACAGAAATACACAGAAGTCAGCCCAACATGGTTAAATTTCAAAATTATTTCCTTTATCACCCTTGCTTTTCCTTGCTTAAATCTGTCCATACAGTGGGTTAGATGACAGAAGCTCCCTTTCTTTAATCAAAGATGGGACTGTTGCAAACCAACAACCAAGATAATAAACAATCTTCTCATTGAGAAAGGAACAAAGTCATAAATTGAAAAGGATAGAACCATAGAAAGTTTTCAACTTAAGAACCACGCAACAAAATACAAGCCAATAAATAGAAATAAGGGTTTTGCCTACTTTTTCTTTTTATTGATTCCATCCAAACCAGAACCATGAAGGCTGAAAGGCCCAAAATATGTTCCAGCATTTTGGCAAGTGTTTCAAAGTGTTTCGAGTGGAATGGAATTTAAAGTGTTTCATGTGGCAGCCAGTTGAGTGGAATTAGTCATTTTTAAAGAAACTCCCACTTCTTAGTATTGTTTTCTCTACTCACTTTGAAATGTTGCTGTGAACAACAGTAGGCTTTGTAAGCTAAAGTGCAGATTCCCCTTTTGTTCACCATCACCACAGAAAAATCTGAGGTTTTGGTTAGTTCTCACATGGTGAATCTCAGGTAAGGTTCATGAAGGTGAGGTGAGAAGGAGAGGGGACCTGGCATGATGGAAATTGCAGAAGAGGCCAGGAGGCAGAATGGGCCAGAAAGTCAGGACATCCTTGTGTGTGCTTCTGCTGGAGATATTGGGCAAAGCAACTCCGACCTGATCAGGGTGGATGGACTTCCTGGAAGTCAGCACAGGCCTGTTGTGAAATAGACCTGACTTTGCATGTTGGCTCCATCTCCCAGGAGCTTTGTGGTTGCTTAACCTTTCCTTCTGAGGTCACCTCATCTGTAGAATGAGAGCGATAATGACCTCACAGAGCAGTGGAGGATGGAATGAGATGATGCATAGAAAGTGCCTGGCCTTTATTATACGCCCAGTAAACAGGGACTGTCTCGTTTCACTTCTTTATTCAGACTGATGGTAAGTAGATGTAGTAGGTTGAATTATGTACCTTGATATAGACATGTTCCTAATCTTAATCTGTGCCCCTGTGGGTGTGAACCCATTGTAAATAGGACCTCTTGAAGATGTTACTTTAGTTGAGTTGTGGCCCAAGTGAATGATGTTGGGTCTTAATCTGGGTTACTAAGTTCTTTATAAGCAGGATACATTCAGGCATAGAGAAGGCCATGAGGAGGAGTCAGAAATGAGCGGGAACCCAGAAGAAGGAGAGGGCATTGCCATGGATGAGATAGCCAAGGACTCCCAAGGAACGTGGCAGACCAGCATCAGAATGCCAGTCTTGAAGGAGAAAGCATCAGAATCTGCATCAGAATCCAGGAGGAAGCAAGCCTTCTAGTTTCAAAACCATGAACCAATAAATTCCCAGTGTTTAAGTCAAACCGTGGTGTGATATTTGTCAGAGCAGCCTGGTAAACTTAGACAGTAGGGTATAATTCAAAGAAAGCAGGCATCTATTTTAAACCGTGTGTTTCCCTGGTAAAAATGAATTCCTAATATTCATGGAATCTGCACAACACTGAAAATTGGGCACAGACCTCGAGTTTGTAATCTCTGGTAATTGCCATAGTGCCACAGTCCTAACTTCAGCTATACATTTGAAACTTTAAAAAAGTTATTTGTAAATGACATTGTCAAAAATAATCTTGTTCAACGTAAAAATTGATGTTATTGATGTCACAGGCTTTCTTTTCCTAATGCTTTCCTGGCAGTGGCTGCTTGGCAAGGTGCTCATGAGCAGAAGGGTATAGAGTCATCCTGTCTATCCATTTAGCTCTATTTCATATTCCTCTGCTTTTGTCTTCAGAACACTCTAAACCTGAAAAGGAGGCATTGGACATGAGAAAAGTTGGCATAGGTGATCTCAGGGAGGTGCAGCCCAGATCCATGGCCAAAGGCACATATGGGGTTGAAGTCAGCACTAGGACTGAGACTCACGAGGTGCTAAAATAGCTCCTGGTGGACTCCTGATAAAATCATGGTCAGGGGAGCACAAGTGTTGACTAGAAGCATCTGTTGTGATGAGTGTGTTGAAAGGAAGTAGTATTGGTCAGTGTGCAATTTGATACTGACTGCAATAAGTAATTATAATAATCAATGGCCTAATTAATACATACCCAGAAGATTTAAGATTGCCTATGGTTCTAAAAGGTTCATTTGGAGTTTATTGCACTGTTGATGGGGGAAATAGGTCTGCAAAGCAAATTACTCATGTGAAAAGGAAGAACACAGTTATGATATCTGGGCTCAATGCCAGCAACTTGTGTGTACATTATCTCATTTAATCCTGACAAAAGCTCTGAGAATTGTTATTCTTACCTATATTTTGCAGATGAAGAAACTGATGCTCAGAGATATAAATAACTTGCCCAAGTTAGTGAGTGAAACTTGAAGCCCAGATCTTCTAATTCCAAAGCCTGAGTCTAATCATTTTTGAGAATAAAGGGCAAATACTTGAGAAACCACTTTAGCAGTAGTGTCCACTTGATGACATAGGAAGTGCTCATTGCAATATTTTAATATGATTAATAGAAAGCTAAGAGATTCTGGCACCCAAATGTCAAGTGGAATATAAAAGCTTGACTATAGAATCAAGCTTTTACAAGGACTTGACTATAAAATCATTTGCTCTGAAAATACCAGCTTCATGAAATAGTTCACTATAACTAAGCCAATTAAAAAATTCAAATTCAAATTTAGAAGTAACTAAATTCAAATGTTGGGCTAGAAGCATTAAAGAAACTAAATGTATCCAATAGGGATTGTTGCTATGAATTAACTTGTTCCAGCAGTGGATAATTGATATTTTGTTTCATTCATACTATCTGTGACTTAAGTCAGGCTAGACACTTGTTAATCATTCACCTTTCCCCCAATCTTTCCTCCAATTTCATCCTGTCTGGAACATGTATTTTCTCCTTTCCCAAAGCAGTGGAGACTTCAAGGAGCCTAGTGAGAGCATTTCACAAAGCAGTCCCTGTTAAGACCCCTGGAGATTAGGACAAGTTGCTGGTGAAGCTCCCTGGTGGAGTTTCTTAAAAGACTCCATCAGATCCATCTGATCCATCAGAATCTCCCACCCCCCAGGTCCCCTTTCCTCTCCAGTGATTTTCGGAGCTCTGGAGAGGGACTTGGAGGAGCTATGGGATGTGGTGAGAATCTCAGGTTCATGTGTAGGTGAGGGTCTGTCACGGCTGTGCCCCATTCCTTAAACGCCTTATTAAAATATTGTGATAAGCAGGCTAGCTGGTGGGGAGCTCTGGGATGTTGGGTGTGTGTATTTTCCCAGGTGCAGGATGAGATTAGAGAGAAGAGAAATGTGAAACCTCTCACTGGAGAACATAGGGTTAGCCAAAGTGTTAAAAGTGCTGCTATTCTGTCTATGGAGTGAGACAAACCCCCAAACAATCAAGACCTTGTAGATCGAGATCAGATGCACACTGAGGCCTGGCAATGTCAACAACAATCTTTCAGAAGAAAAATAAAGGGCTCATAAACCAGATTCCCTCACTCATATTTCCTGAGTATCTAACCCAGATGGCTAATTGGTTCGCCAATTCACGCCGCCTGTCATCTTGCCCTTTTGACTTTTCTTTTGTTTATGTAAAGATGGCTTGTGTAACCTCCAAAAGGAGGAGGTTTCTCTGCAGAATCAGCCTGATCACTAACAATCTCCCAGTCTTGGTGACGGAAAGATGGGTCTGAAAATATTCAGTAGCAAAGGAGTGTTCAAATTGAGTAAGGAAACCAAAATGTATTTTGGTAGAATGATGATTCTTTTCTTGATTGGAATTCTTTTGTATTTCTTTTAATGCATGTGACAAAACAGACAAGCTGGAATTTTAGCATCCTGTCTACTGAAATGAAAAATATTTAATAATCATGCAAATGTCCATTTATTAATATTGAAAAATGTATGCAAAATATTTTGGATTACTCTAAGCATGGATCCCAGTATTTCTGAATCTTTTATGGTATTCTAAAATTTCGAGAGAAAAAAATGAATAAAACTTTCAGAAATGAGGGTCTAGTCATTCTAACGGTAGTGGTGGAGATTTATTTTTAGCTAAGATGCTTGCTTTATCCTGAGAGAGATCACCGTGTTGGAGTGAGTTAGCACCATATAAGGTAAATGCATCCAAAATCTATTCTATTTACATAATACAAAGATCTCTTCTACTGGAAAAAAAAATTCATGTGAAAGACTGGCACTTTGCCCTGATACACCTGAAGACTGACTTTGGCTGACATGTTAATGTCCAATATGTATTTTAACTGGAAAAAAATTATAAGCAATATCTATGGTATTTCACACTTAAAAAAAATAATAATATAGAAAATGTATTGAAATTAACTAGAGGCATGTGTAACCAGGCTACTGATAAAGAATATCTCCTGAAATTGAACTAAGAGGGAGATTTTGTGTTCTGATATTACATGTTTCTCTGAAGCTTTAATTTTTAGATTTTTGTAATCAGAAAAAATAAGATAAAAATGTTTAAATTTGGCTGTTACTTTGAAGCATGTTACATTCTAGAGCTTGGAAACAGGCTGTTTGATAATCTTGCTTCAAAGCACAGAGTTGCCAACACAAACACAACTGCCATGACTGCAGCAAGCTAGTGGAGGAAAGCTGCCCCATAACCAGGTATGCTAGAAAATGTAAAAGAAGTGGACACTGGGCAGTGACACCCTGTGCGTAAAGGCCCTCCGGGGGCCCCCCCTGCCTCCCCGTGTCTCCCAAATGCAGCAGGCAAGTCCCTTCTCAGGTCCTTGTGAGAACCTATAGAATCTGTATTAAGTATATTAAAATATACAATCATTTTTATTTCTTCCAATTATAAAATGTAATATGTTATAATGAGAAATGTGGAAATCAAAGAAAGGTATGAAGAACTTTAAAATAGCCCATAATCTACTCTTATTTTTAATTTTTCTTTTTTGGCATGGGCAGGCACTGGGAATTGAACCCGAGTCTTCGTCATGGCAGGCAAGAACTCTGCCTACTGAGCCACTGTGGCCTACCCCCTATTTTTAACATTTTGATTCTTCTTTTAGTCTTTTTGCTTCCTTTTTGTGTGGTGTTACATATGCATGTGATAATATATATATAGTCTACCTATGGTGTGTGGTGACTTGAACACTTGTAATAGAATTAATATTAACACTTTTTGTCCTATTAAAAATCAGATAATAAAGAGACTTGGCCTTAAAAAATAAGGAATATGGCTAAAATAATAGAAATTCTTCAATTGTCAAAAATTATACCAATGGACTAAAATGTCTATATTTAGTATATGATAGAAAACATTATTACTTGGTATGGAGGTATAAAGATATGCATAGCAGTGCTTCAGGTAGAATATAAAGAGCCCTCATTTACAAAACATTTCCTAGAGGCTCTTTGCAGATTGTGCTCAGACATCAGAATTGGGATGCTAGATAATACTTGCCTTGGAAAAAAAGTTGGGGGGTGGTGGTGGCGACACTTCCATGCTTCCTGGTGGGGGAGAAGGGAGTGGGGTGCGGGAGCAGGTGGTTGATGCTTCCATGTGCAAACACGTGAGGGTCCCGGGTCTGCCCGGGAGGGACTCCAGTGTGTAAGCCAGGAGCAGGCAGACCAGCTGTGGAGAGGAGGGTTTCCCTCTTTACTGTTTGTGCCCCTCCTTCCCCTTCCCTCCGGCCATGACCCAGAACAGCACTGATTTGATGGAAATTGAGGAAGGAGAGAAATAGTGAGACTTTTATCCTCTCCTTTCTTTTCCCTTTATTTGTCTTCTCCCCCCACTTTCCTTTATCTGCCCCCCCAGATCTACCTTCAAAAGACTAGGAGTAAGTTCCTTGACCCAGGATCTGAGGATTCATGCTAGGTAGGAGGTTGAATTTGGGGCCAAAGGAGAGCAAGGCTGATGATAGGGGTGATGGTGGTGTTGAGTTTGTAGCTAGTTAGCAAGGGTAAAGGTAGGTTGGGGGTTGGGAGCCCTCTTTGGCTTCTTGGAGAAGAGGGATTTCTTTAAACAGCCATATATATGCAGCTGCTTCTATGTAAGGGATATATGTAAACTGTGCATGCATAAATTATGAGATTACCTGTGTTGCATGATGGTAGCACATTCAGGTGACACTGGGAAGGGGGAAAGATCACCCACAAGTATTGAGTGTCAAATAATGTACCAGACCATGCACAAAGCAGTTTACAAAATTTCATTTAATACTTATTCCAAATCAACAGAGTAGCTACAATTATCTTCATTTTACATAAATTAAACAATTGATCAGAAATTGTATAGTTACTGAGTAGAAAAGGGGTATGCTGGTTTGAAAGGATGATGTATCCTAGAGAGGCCATGTTTTAATCCTGATCCATTTTGTAAGGTAGGCATTTCTTTTAATCCCTATTCAATACTGTAGGTTGGAAACTTGATTAGGTTATCTCCACAGAGGTGTGACTCACCTTCTAATTGTGGGTATTAACCTTGATTAGATGGACACATGACTCCATTCATTCCATGTGGGTCTTGATTACTTTACTAGAATCCTTTAAAAGAGGAAGGATTTTGGAAAAGGCTTGAGATGTGAGAGAGCTGCCAGAGAATGATGAGAGAACCATGAGAGCCTACACAGCCTGAACACCCCTGGGGGAGCTTCAGAAAACAGGAAGCCTGTAGAGAAAGCTAATGGACATGACCATGTTTGTAATGTGCCTTTCCAGTTGAGAGAGAAACCCTGAATTTCATCGGCCTTCTTGAATCAGGATGTCTTTCCCTGATGCCTTAGATTGGACATTTTTATAGCCTTGCTTTAAATGGGACATTTTTGTGGGGCTTAGAACTGTAAACTTGCAACTTAATAAATTCCCCTTTTAAAAAGCCATTCCGTTTCTGGTATATTGCATTCTGGCAAGCTAGCAAACTAGAACAGGGGGGCTGTGAATTAAGGTCTCTTGGATCTTGAAGGATCCTTCAGAATACCATGAAAACTCTGTGGAGAATTGAAACATAGGTTATCGCTCTGAGAAGAGGGAAAACTCAAGGTTACCAGGGTACATGGGTCCTGATGCCTCCCAGCCATGTTTTGGTGATAAACCTTTCCACTTTATTGTTCCCCAGTGACACACTTCTGCTGGGAACTCTATACACCTGGGTATAAGCAGAAGGTCTCTGGCTGTGAGGATCCAGGGCCCAGGCCTCACCCCCTCTTCCATTGTGAGAACAAGTCACTGCACTCAGCCATCTACATGACTGGGATAGACATTAAAGGTCAACAGATCACCTCTGAGGGGAAAGACTGTCATTAAAACTCCTTTACCCTAATCAAATCTCTTGAGACCTTGCTGAAATGCCATCATCATACCTTGTGAACCTAAACGTTTATAAGCCACTCCCATGGCATTCCTCTCTCCTTCATGCAGAACACTGATTTCCATTCCCTGACTGGCCATCATCAGGAAGAATCTTCTGTTTGTAAGTCCCTATTTAAACTCATGGGTAATTCTGTGACAGGCATATTCTTTTATCTTGGGCCTAAGTTGGGTTAGAACATTTGGTGAGCCAGCCAGGAGACCAAAGAGCCACCTGATGTAAAAGGTATGAATACTGGGAAGGGCAACTCCCCAGGGGGAATCCTGGGATGACGTGCAACATCTATGTGGGGAGAGGTGGCTAACCTCCTAGATGAATGGGGACTGCCAAGAGAATATGGGGACATTCAGGACTCCCTGGCTGGACTGTTAGTACTCCTGCAGCAGGCCACAGGACAATTAGGCTCTCATAGAAAAAGGAGATCCATTAGGCTGCCATGGCCATTGCATATCTCCTGCTGGTAGCTGTGTGTTTGGCCACAGAAGAGACCCTGGCCACTAAAGCTACAGTTCACATTAGAAAGCAGTTTTGAAGGATGCATTGAATGAGAGGCTGTGCCATGTAGATGAGAATTTAGAAACACTGGCATGATGGTATGTTAGAGTAAGAGGGTGTAGACTGCCCAAAGGGCAAGTGAAACATATCCTGACTTCCCCTTACTGGGACCCTAAAATATGGGATCCTGTTGGCTTCTCTTCAGATGCTGATGAGCTCCAGTCTGACTTGGATATTGAAAATGAGGAAAGGAAGCTTGTATGTCCTCTGGTCCAACAAAAAGTTAAGTCAGAACATATTCAGCCTGCTCACCCACCAGTAAAGGAGGGTGATGCTGAGGGTACCACTGCCACTTCCACTGTGGCTGCTCCAGCACCAACTCCTGACTGAAAAATTTTAGTTACCATGCAGGACTATACCACTGCTGAATTGCTAAATTGAGAACCAATACAGACAAAAACCAAAAGAAGTCCTGCAAAATTGGCTGCTATGTCTTTGGGACACTGGTGCGGAAGGACTGTTGCTTTCAGGAAAGGAAATAAATAAATTAGCCACAATTACTGCACCCTTCTCCCTCTTCCAATGTATATGTACTCTGGCTGCCAGGCCAGAATCCAATTCATTGCTAAATTGGCTTTTAATTCAATGTAGAGAAACTTGGCTGGACGTGGGAGACTTACCATATGATGGGTCCTACTGAAATACTAGATGAATTGCAAGATGTACTGAGGGGACTAGGAATGAAGAATGCCATTTATACTGTGAATGTTGTTGGACCAGATAATGAAATCTTCACAACACGCATAAAGGACACTATCCTATATATTGCCCCCAATCAGTTGTATTGGACTTTTGTATCCATTCTTAGCCCAATAGTAAGGCAACCATTTCAAAAGCCACCCAAATTGTGGCTGATTTAGGAGAGTCAGAATGCCTAAGGTGCAGAGGGGCCAGAGTAAGAGCTACAGGTTGTGCCCCAAGGGGACATGACGGTCCCAGTCGTGTATCACAGACAGATGTGGGCCTACCTAATAGTCACCAGCACCAAAATCTAAGATATTGATGGGCAGCCAAATGCAGTAATTGTCAGGCTCTGAAGTAAATTACCCTAAGAACAAAGATACACTAAACTTGAAACCAGATCAGTGGATGGGGAGAGAAACTCAGGCTGAAAGACCTAGCCTGTTCTAGTTTGCTAGCTGCTGGAATGCCATATACAAGAAACAGAATGATTTTTTAAAAGGAGAATATAATAAGTTGCAAGTTTACAGTTCGAAGGCCATGAAAATGTCCCAATGAAAGCAAGTTTATGATAATGTCCAAATTAAGGCACCAACAAGAGTTTACCTTCACTCAAGGAAGGCCGATGAAGTTCAGGGTTTCTCTCTGGATTGGAAAGGCACATGGTGAACATGGTGACATCTGCTAGCTTTCTCTCCAGGCTTCTTGTTTCATGAAGCTCCCCTGGGGCTATTTTCCTTCTTCATCTCCAAAGGTCTCTGGATGCATGGGCTCTTGTGGTTCTCATGGCTCTCTTGCAGCTCTGAAGCTTTTTTCCAAAATGTTTCCTCTTTTAAAGGATTCCAGTAAACTATTCAAGTAAAGGATTCCAGTAAACTAATCACCTGGAATGGGTGGAGTTCTCCATGGAAGCCATCTAATCAAATGTTACCACCTACAATTGGGTGGGTCACATCTCCATGTATAATCAAAAAGCCCCCAGCTAGCAATATTGAATGAGGATTAAAGGACATGGTTTTTCTGGGGTTCACCTCAGATTCAAACCGGCACACAGCTCTTACAGTGTACAAGGCCCTCTGTTCCTCTTGCTGATGAGGCCTGGCAAGCTCCTTTTGCCCTTGTATAGCGGACTGGCCAAGATCCCCAAATAAAAGCTATGTATAGGGACACTGGGGATCAGAGGCTGCATATAGAGTTAACAATCTTTTGGTCCCCTACTAATAAGCATAGGATTTTAGTACTCAAGGTTAATGGAGTGGAATGCACCTTAATATATGGGAAATGGCCCTGACCCAGTGGGCCTACGTTAGCCATTGTTGGGTATGGAGGCCAAAGTATTAAAGTATTAAAGCAACACAGCAACAACAACTAATGCAGATTGGCCAGTTACCACCTCAAGATTATATATTGTACATATCTCCTACTCCAGAATATATATTGGGAATTGATATTTTGCAAAATGTCATTTTTCATACTACTTGTCATTTGAAATTCCAACTGCAGTGCTGGGTAGTCAAAAGCATCCAAAGAGGAGATGCTAAATGGTCACTGGTAAAGGTACGCCCCCAAACACGTGGTGGCAGTGTGTCAAAATATGCTACCAGGGGGCCATCGAGAAATTACTGTCACCATTAAGGAATTGGAAAGAGTGGGCATTGTAATCCACACTCACAGCCCATTTAATAGCCTAGTCTGGCCAGTGGAGAAGCCTGATGGTGCCTGGTGGATGGCTTTTGATTATAGAGAACTTAACAAGGTAACTCCTCCTCTGTTTGCAGCTGTACCAAACATAGTAACTTTTTTATAAAACATAAGTACTCAATTAGGCCAATTTTATTTTGTGCTGGATCTTGCTAATGGCTTTTGTTGTATTTCTTTAGATCCCTCCAGCCAGCCTGGGTTTGCCTTCATGTGGGAAGGACAACAGTGGACTTTTACTGTGTCACTGCAAGGATATCTTTGTAGTCCCAATATCTGCCAGTTTTTGGTAGCCCAAGTTTTAAAAATATGGAAAACTCCAGCTGAAGTCACTCTTTTTCATTATATTGACGATGTTTTGTTAACCAGTAACTCTCTCACAGAATTAATAACCACCACTAAGACCATGGTGTCCTTCCTCAAGAGCCAAGAATGCATGGTCAATTGGGGCAAATTACAAGGGCCTGGATGTTCTATCAAATTCTTGGGTGTTGTTCAGTTGGGTAAAGCTAAGACTCTTCCCTGTGCTGTTGTTGATAAAGTGCAAAATTACCCCACCCCACATACTCCTAAACAGCTCATGGTTTTACTTGGTTTGTTGGGTTATTAGAGACTTTATACCCCATTTAACACAGATTCTAAAACCTTTGTATGCCCTAGTTAGAAAAGGAAAAACATTGGAATGGGATGTTCCACAGCAGGCTGCTTTTGAAAAAGTCAAATGGGCTATCACGCAGCTTTATGGGTGGGCGGACTCAGATGTGCCATGCAAATTAGGTGTGGCCAGTACACATACTGGCTTTGGGTGAAGCTCCTGGCAAAGGCAACGGGCAAAGCAAGTTCCCACTGGCTTTTGGTCTTATCTCTGGAAAGGGTATGATCTATGATATAGCCCCTCAGAAAAACAACTGTTGTTGCCTTTAATGCCTTACTGCAAGTTGAAGGAGTAACTCAGAAGTGCCCTATGAAATTAAGAACAGGTATCCCCATACAGGGATGGATACAGGACACTGCCACTAAGCCTCACTCTGGTAGTGCACAATTAATCACATTAATGAAATGGAAAACTTATCTGCTGCAGCACAACATTTTTAACAACAACCCTTTAAGTGCAGAAGTGCATGATATCTTAGGACCAGTTTCCTATGTGGAAGAACAGCACTTGTCCCTCCCCACTTATCCTTCCAAGGAGACAAGTTTCTTGGACACTGTGGCCAGATGTGGCAGCATATTTGAGTCTGCTTGGTATACTGATGGATCAGTACATGGGCAGCCCACCATTGGAGGCAAGTAGCCATGCAACCCAACCTTACAGAAACTATATGGTTGGAAACTGGGACCATACAAAGTAGCCAATGGGCTGAATTAAAGGCTGTGTATTAGCTAGGGTTCTCTAGAGAAACAGAAGCAGCAGGAAATATCCATAGAAAAAGTGTCTTATGTAACTTTTGAGGAATGTAGGGTCCAAAATTCATACGGCAGGCTGTGAAACTGACAACGCCGATGAAGGGTCTGTATGAACTCCACAGGAGAAGCTTGCCAGCTGAAGCAGGAAGACTGTCTCTTCTGAATTCTCTTTAAGGCCTTCCAGTGATTAGATTAAACCTCACTCATTGCAGAAGACACTCCCCTTGGCTGATTACATATGCAATCAGTTGTGGATGCAGCCACGTGATTATGATTTAATTCTATGAAATGTCCTCATAGTAACAGACAGGCCAGCACTTGCACAAACAAACAAATGGGCACCACCATCTGGCCAAGTTGACACATGAAATTGACCATGACAGTCCACTCCCTGTTAACTTGGCAGCTATACACATCACCTTTAACCATACTTAATCTCTAAATAAAAAACAATAAAAGACACATTTTCCCCCTCATCTAAAAATACTCAATTGTCCCACATACAACCAGAAATGCATTA
Source organism: Myrmecophaga tridactyla (assembly GCA_004026745.1). Classification (NCBI taxonomy): domain Eukaryota; kingdom Metazoa; phylum Chordata; class Mammalia; order Pilosa; family Myrmecophagidae; genus Myrmecophaga; species Myrmecophaga tridactyla. Next base: position 56,467 of record PVIY010005240.1, read on the forward strand.
AATCTCCCTGGAATAGGGTGCAAGTCCTTGGGTAATATACATTCTTAAACCTGATATCTTACAACTTCAATACTATAACATGAACAAAACAGCATTACAGTACTCATTTCTGTAACTGATCACGTGGTCATAGTTCATATTTATCACTACCTTCTTCCACTATCCATTCCATCTTCTCTTTACCCTCAGTAAGCACTTCAGCTGGCCATGGTTCTTTGCCTGGTGGGGTGACCCAAACCTTCATTCCTGAAGTTTCAGAGCCATTGGTAGTCTTGCCTGGATTGGGCTGTGGCAGTTTTCCATTGATTTTAATCACAGGGCATGGTAGTACTAAAAGATGCCCTAGGGGATCTCCTATATTTCAGGAAAACTCTTCTTTGCTTCCATTGTGTAGTTGCAGTCCTATTTCCCCCTGCTAGTCAGTGTCAATCACCCCAGCCAGTAAAGTAACCCCCTTCTTGGCTTGTTGATCCAGGGACATGAGTAGGCCAAAGTGACCAGGTGGCAGCCTTAGATTCCAGTTCAATGGAATCATTGTTGTTTCTCTTGATGAAAGTACTCCCCTTCTGGAACTAAAATAGTAGACAGCAGAGCTCAAGTTCACAGGGACAGGAAGCAAAAATTTTCCTAGTGGATCGCTAGGGGGTAATAATGAGTTGTGCCACTCCCATTTCCACCCCTTGGTTCCTGGACCCATGGATCGTGGCTATGAGAGAAACAACACTATAAAGTGAACACTGATTCAGAGCATACACAGCTTCCTGGAGAACATTACCCCAGTCCTTCAAGGTATTGTCACCTAGTTGGCACTGTAATTGAGTTTTCAAAAGGTTAGTCCACTATTCTATCAATCCAGCTGCTTCTGGATGGTGGGGAACATGTTAAGACCAGATAATTCCATGAGCATGTGCCCATTCCCGCACTTCATTTGCTATGAAGTACTCTTTGATCAGAAGCAATGCTGTGTGGCACACCCTGATGATGAAGGCATTCTGTAAGTCCATGGATGGTAGTTTTGGCAGAAGCACTGCATATAGGGAAAGCAAACCCATATCCAGCGTATATGTCTATTCCACTTAAAACAAATTATTGCCCTTTCCATGAAGGGAGTGGTCCAATATAATCAACCTGCCACCATGTAGCCAGATGGACACCTCAGGGAATGATGCCATATTGGGGGCTGAGTGTGGGTCTCTGCTGCTGGCAGATTAGGCACTCAGCAGTGGCTATAGCCTAGGTCAGCCTTGGTGAATAGAAGTCAATGTTGCTGAATCCGTGCATAATCTCCCTCCCTATCACCATTACCACTTTGTTCATGAGCCCATTGGGTAATGACAGGAGTTACTGGGGAAAGAGGCTGACTGGTATCCATAGAATGGGTCATATTATCCACTTGATTATTAAAACCTTCCTCTGCTGAAGTTACCTTTTGGTGCGCTTTCATATGGAACACAAATATCTTCATGTTCTCTACCCACTCAGAAAGGTCTATCCACATATCTCTTCCCCAGACCTCTTTGTCACCAATTTTCCAATTATGGTCTTTCCAAGTCCCTGACCATCCAGCCAAACCATTAGCAACAGCCCATGAGTCAGTATACAAATGTACCTCTGGCCAGTTCTCCTTCCAAGCAAAATGAACAACCAGGTGCACTGCTCGAAGTTCTGCCCAATGGGAGGATTTCCCTTTACCACTGTCCTTCAGGGACATCCTGAAAAGGGACTGTAGTGCTGTAGCTGTCCACTTTTGGGTGGTACCTGTATATCTTGTAGAACTATCTGTGATCCTGGCCCGAGTTTTCTCTTCCTCAGGCAAGTCACTGTAAGGAACTCCCCAAGAGGACATAGCTCTGGTCTGGGAAAGAGAAGGTAATGTGGCAAGAGTGGAGACTATGAGTATTTGGGCCACTTCCTCAGTGCCTTCAGGACCTGCTCTGGCCCTATCTCATATATACCATTTCCATTTTATGATGGAGTGCTGCTGTGCATGCCCAACTTTATGGCTTGCTGGGTCAGACAACACCCAGCTCATTATAGGCAACTCAGGTCTCATGGTAAATTGGTGGCCCATAGTTAAGCGTTCAGTCTCTACTAAGGCTCAGTAGCAGGCCAAAAGCTGTTTCTCAAAAGGAGAGTAGTTATCTGCAGCAGATGGTAAGGCTTTGTTACAAAATCCTAAAGGTCTGCATTGTGATTCTCCTACAGGGGTCTGCCAAAGGCTCCAGACAGAGTCTCTATTTGCCACTGACACTTCCAACATCATTGGATCTGCTGGATCACATGGTCCAAGTGGCAGAGCAGCTTGTACAGCAGCTTAGGCCTGTATAGAGCCTCCTCTTGTTCAGGTCCCCACTCAAAATTAGCAACTCCTCTGGTCATTCGATAAATGGGCCAGAGTAGCACACCCAAATGAGGAATATGCTGTCACCAAAATCCAAAGAGACCAACTAGGCATTGTGCCTCTTTTTTGGTTGTAGGTGGGGCCAGATGCAGCAACTTATCCTTCACTTAGAAGGGATATCTCAACATTCCCCACACCACTGGACACCTAGAAATTTCACTGAAGTGGAAGACCCCTGTATTTTTGTTGGATTTATCTCCCATCCTTTGACACACAAATGCCTTACCAGTAAATCTAGAGTAGTTGCTACTTCTTGCTCACTAAGTCCAATCAACAAGATATCATCAATATAATGGGCAAGTGTGATATCTTGTGGGAGGGAGAAATGATCAAGTTCCCTGCAGACAAGATTACAACATAGGGCTGGAGAGTTAATATGCCCCTGAGGTAGGACAGTGAAAGTATACTGCTGACCTTACCAGCTGAAAGCAAGCTGTTTCTGGTGATCCTTGCTAATAGCTATTGAGAAAAAAGCATTTGCCAGATCAATAACTGCAAACCAGGTACTAGGGTATGTATTGATTTCTTCCAGCAATGATACCACATCCAGCACAGCAGCTGCAATTGGAGTTACCACCTGGTTGAGCTTATGATAACCCATTGTTATCCTCCAAGACACATCTGGTTTCCACACAAGCCAAATAGAAGAGTTGAATGGGGATGTGGTGGGAATCACCACCCCTGCATCCTTCAAGTCCTTAAGAGTGGCAGTAATCTCGCAATCCCTTTAGGAATCCTGTATCACTTCTGATTTACTATTTTGCTAGGTAGGGGCAGTTCTAGTGGCTTTCACTTAGCCTTTCTTACTATAATAGCCCTCACTTTAACCAGCAGACACCATGCAAGATTGAGATTTCAGTTTACATTGTAAAGTTGCTACTCTAACAATAAGATTCTAAGTCTGATTTTTGGAGATCTCAAGTCTATGGCTACAGGAAATAAGATTTTCCTTCAGGACCTCAGAGAAATATTTACATCTGTCAGATGACGCATAAGCTTCTCATTTGAAGCCTCAAGCCCATCCCTTTCACTCATTAATGTATACAGTGTATCTAACAACAACCAGCTAACATCTCTATACCTCCTATTTCCACAAAACTCAGTAAAAATATCAAAGACATTATCCCCCAGAGCCTGGCTTCATACAAGCCAAGTACTAGAAGAATCGAAAGATGATATTTTGACTATCTCTTTCACCAACTCACCCCATGGATTGTCAGTATCATTCTGATTACAGGAATCAGAATCTTTTGGTGCCTTTGAGTCCAGTCAGAGAAGAAAACCAATTGTAAAAACCCATTTTTAAGATTCTGTTTCTTAAGAACCACCCCACACTCGGTAATAAGCTGTATTTGCTAGGGTTCTCTAGATAAACAGAATCAGCAGGAAATATCTGTAGATATAAAATTTATAAAAGTTTCTCATGTATATTTTGAGGAACATAGAGTCCAAAATCCAGATGGCAGACTGTGAAGCTGATGACTCCGATGAAGGGTCTGGACGAAGTGCACAGTTGATGCTTGCTGGCTGAAGCAGGAAGAGAAACTGTCTCTTCTGAATCCTCCTTAAAAGCCTTCCAATGATTAGATTAAACATCACTCATGGCAGAAGACATTCCATTTAGCTGATTACAAATGCAATCAGCTGTGGATGCAGCTGATGTGATCATGTTTCAATTCTATGATATGTCCTCATAGTAACAGACAGGCCAGTACTTGCCCAACCAGACAAATGGGCACCACCACCTGGTCAAGTCGACATATGAACCTGACCATGACAGGCTGTATGGATAGTCATTATTCATAAACCAGGAGATGCATTAACTATCTGTACTAATAATTGGGCAGCATACCAGGGCCTGGTAATGTGGATGGCCATATGGATGCAAAAGCAATGGACTATTGTTGGCCACCCTTTATGGGGAAAATAAGTGTGGGAAGACATCTGGACTGCCTGTCATAAGTGAAAGGTAACTGTGTTTCATGTCTCTGGCCATAATACTGATACTTCACGTGGAAAATTTTTTTTTAGCTTTTTTAATATATAATATAATATATATACAAAGCATATGTACAAAAGAAAAAAGCAATAGTTGTCAAAGCACTCTTCAACAAATAGGACAGAACAGATCCCAGAGTTTATCATGGGCTACCATACCATCATCTCAGATTTTTCCTTTTAGCTTCTCCAGAACATTGGAGGCTAGAGGGGATAGATACTTTTTTTTATCATCACAATCAACATTTTTTCTTTTTTGTGAAAAATGACATATGTACAAAAAAGCAATAAATCTCAAAGCACAGTACAACAATAAGTTATAGAACAGATTTCAGAGTTTGGTATGAGTTACAATTCCACAATTTTAGGTTTTTAGTCTAGCTGCACTAAGATACTGGGGGCTAAAAGAAATATCAATATAATGATTCTGCAATCATACTCATTTGTTAAACCCTACTTTCTCTGTATAAATCCACCATCACCTTTGATCTTTCTCCCACTCTTTGGGCTATGCCCATTCTAACTTTTTCATGTTGGAAGGGGCTGTCAATAATATGGAGAAGGGAGATGGAACTCACTGACGTTCTGGAAAGGCTGGCACCTCTAAGTTTCAGGACTTATCTGGGCCCATCTGGAGGTTGTAGGTTTCGGGAAACATATCCTAGTGCATGGAACATTTGTAGAAACCTATATATTGCCTTAGGTGTTCTTTAGGATTGGCTGGAATGGTTTTAGTTAGGGTTTGACAAGTTATGATAGGTGGCAATGTCTAACTGAAGCTTGCATAAGAGTGACCTTCAGAGTAGTCTCTCGACTCTATTTGAACTCTCTCAGCCATTGATACCTTATTTTTTACACTTCTTTCCCCCCTTTTGGTCAGGATGGAATTGTTGATCCCACAGTGCCAGGGCTGAACTCATCTCTGGGAGTCCCTGGATGTCATGTCCCATGCAGTGGGGAGGGCCATGATTTCACTTGCAGAGTTGGGCTTAGAAAGAGTGAGGCCACATCTGAGCAATGAAAGAGGTCCTCCAGAAGTAACTCTTAGGTATACCTATAGGTAAGCTAAGCTTCTCCACTACATACATATGCTTCACAGAAGCAAGCCTCAAGATCAAGGGCTTGGCCTATTGATTTGGGTGTCCTTAATGTTTGACATAGTATCAGGGGTTTTGCTGGTGGCAAAGTTTAATAGTTCTATATTTTTTTCTCCCATCCCTCAAGGGACTTTGTTTACCTGGCAACATTAAAGCAGATACTTTAGCAAGAACTCATAGCCTAGAGACAATATCACATGAGGCTGCTGAATGATTGCATAGGAAAATGTTACACTGAGGGTACCAAACTCTGTAGAGACAGGCATGACAATTTCAGCTGCCCACCACCAGACAACAGCTAAAGGATGTTGTGAATGCCTGCCCCTTTGGTTCACTGTGACACCCATGGATGCTTAGTTATCAACTTGGTCACATAGGCTGTGAGCAGGTTTCAGTCATTAGGTGGCAGTAGATTATATTGAGCCCCTTTTCTTATCCAAAGGTGCAAAATATGCCTTTATAGCCATAGATACAGTCACTGGACTGTTGCTGGCCTTTCATAGGGAAAGCTGACCAAAAAACTACAATGCATACCTTAGAAAAGCTAAGTGTGCTCTTTGTGATTCCTACTTATGTGGACAGTGCAGTTAGTTGTCCTTAACTGCACAACTAACCCAGCCTGGGCTACTGAACGTGACATATGGACATTTCATTTGCCTTACAACCCCATAGCAGCAGGATTAAATGAAAGGAAGAATGTACTTTTAAAAGAGCAGTTAAAAGATGGCAAGCAATCTCTGCAGCAGTGGACGTACAGGTTGCATCTGGCCCTCACCAGCCTTAATTCATGGCCCCGAGCAACTGCTCCTGCTCCAGTTGAACAGCAGGGCCCATGCAACCACTGCAAATTCAGGCAAAAGGACAAGCAATGCTACAGTCACAATGAATGAAAATACTTGCTCTTGTCTGCACTACATGCATTAGAAATTGGGGAAAATAAGGTAGATTGGCCATAGTAGTTGGGCTCACTGGTAATTCTAAACCCATGGGGTATCAGGGTCCCCCAAATTTAAGTATTAGACCACAATTTACATACAAAATGCCAAAAGTTGTATATGTCACCAATCTGGGACCCCCTCATACCTCAAGGCACAGTATGTATGACTCTGTGGACACTTATTATGCCCAGTATAAGAACAAGTCACTGCACGCAGCCACCTACATGACTAGGACAGAAATTAAAGGTCAACAGATCTCCTTAGGGAGGAAAGAATGTCATTAAATCTCCCCTCCCCAATCAAATCTCATGAGACCCTGCTGAAAGTCCACTGTCACTGCCTGTAGACCTAAATCTTTACAAGCTGCTCCCATGGCACTCCTCACTCTCTCTCTTCTGTGTGGAACACTAACTTCCATTTCCTGACCAGCTGCCATCAGGAAGAATCTTCTGTTCTTAAGTCCCTAATTAAACTCATGGGTAAGTCCATGCCAGGCATGTTCTTTGGTCTTGGGGTTAAGTTGTGTTGGAACACAGGCTTTCAACCTAGAATGATCTTATTAGACATTCAGGCAAAACCTGGGTTTATAGATTTGATCTCACTGATGTGAAATAATTAGAATAAGCAAATTTAAAGAGTCAGGAAGTAAAATATTCATAATCAGGGAATGAGGCGTTAATGCTTAAATTGCACAGAGCTTGAAGTGATGGAAAAGTTTTGGTAAGGGATAGTGATAGTGGTAGCACAACCTCACGAACATAATTAACAGCATTTCTGAATTATACTAACAGTATCACTGAATTATACATTTAAATGTGGGTAAGAGGGGAAATTTTTAGGTTGTTTATAGGTCATGTGAATAAAAATTTAAAAGAAACAAAAAACAAAACCTATAGGATTGTACAACACAGAGAACCTTAATGTAAACAATGAATTACAGTTGATAGTACAAGTATAGAAGTGTTCTTTTATGAATTGTAACAAAGGTACCACACAGTGGAAGGTCTTAATCATATGGGTATGTACGGGAACAATGTATTTTATGCATGATTTTTCTGTAAAGTTACAACTTCTCTAATAAAAAAGAAGATATGATTCAAAAAAGTATTCTAACTGAACTTTGAAATTGCTCTGAAATGTGTCGGTTACATAGGAAGGATAATAAAAACATGACTTAGTGTTTAACAACGACATGTCTAACCAGGGGGTGGGCCTCTGGAACATTTTATATCTGATGCCACTTCAAAAGGATGGCTAAAGACAGACACAAACTTACAGCTTGGTCAGCACAGTGGGATGGAACACAGAGCTGACACCGTTCAAAAGCAGTGGATTCTCTGCCCAATGTGTTCAAATGACCAATTCCTGAGACACTGGGGTTTCAAAGAGAGAAAGAGTTTATTGCTAGGCATGAAGCAGGAGATCAGATGGCCTATGGGCCTAAAAATCTGTCTTTCTGAACTGTAGTAACTATGATAGTTTTATAGTATATATCAAAAGATGGACAGGTTTTTTGATAATGGGCATGATGGCTCGAGATGATTGAGTATGCACAGACTGATTACATGCTTAGTCAGAGAATATATTAATAAAATATGATGATGGATGTGATCTTTAGTATTATAATGAGATTCACTTATAGGTTTAAGTTTAAGCTACTGCTACTGCGCATGTGAGTTTTGATTAGATCCAGCTCAGTCTAGCAAGATAATTTTGGAATTGAGTGGGTTAGTTTTGGACTGACTCAAGGCCCTTCATTAATAAACATTAAGGGCTGTGTTTAGGGAGCAAAAGACTCTAAAGTTGAAAAACGGAATTGGGGGTACAAGTGGGGGACAGTCACAAGGTTTTTGCAATCACAAGACAAAGACTATGAAGCTATACAATCATTATCAAAGATCGAGAAACTGGATTACAGTTCAGAAATTTCAGGTTTTTCCTCTGGCTATTCTAATATACTAGAAAGAAAAAAGAGATATCTATATAATGATTTAATACTAATACTAATACTAATAATAATTTGCTAAATTCTAACTACTTGTTTACAGAGCTTGTTTTAAAGACAAGTGACCGAAAAGCAGCTTTGGGTTTGTCAGTTGTGGGCTACATCATGGTAAATGTTTATATATATGGGCTTTATAAGACTATATTGAAGCAAAAGTGATACTTTTTTTTTAAATTATATTTTTGGGTGCATGGTCCAGGAATCCAACACGGGTCTCCTGCATGAAAGGCGAACATTCTACCACTAAACCACCCGTGCACTCCACAAGAGTGATATGTATTAACTCAAGAAACTTGAACTTCCTCTATGAAAACCTCCAACTCATATGCAGCATTCTTTCGAGATTCTAGGGTGTGTTATATGGTTTCAGGTTTAATTTCCTTATTAATAGATGCTTATTGTTACCTGAAAGGTCCGAGGGCCTGCCCCCACACTCCCATTTCGAGAGCAAGTCACACAGCTACCTACATAACCACACAGACGTTAAAGGTCCAAGAATGTAAAACCCCTCTCCCCTAATAACCAAATCTCAGGAGAGTCTGCCGAAACTCCATTGAAACCAAATTTCATGAGACTGTTAAACTTCATGAGCAGTTCCTGGGCATGCCTTTTCCTCTCTCTTCTTCTCTCCTGGCTTTGGGCAGAGTACAGACTTCATGTCTCTGTTGGCCGCCATTGAGAAAATCTTCCTCCTGTCCCTAAGCCCCTAATTAAACTCATGATAATCTTCCGTCTAGCAAGCTCTTTGGTCCTGATGTGCTGGGTTGGAACATCATCTTTGACCTGAGACACCAAGCTGTTAAATTGGTCCTGATGAATTCTCCAACCTCATTGAGGAACTAGTTGGTCAACTCTTACATGTGTTTTCAGTCTTGGAATTCTCACACCAGGGACCAGGAGTGCCTAATTGGTAATCCTTACAGTAAGCAATCCTTACTTACGAGCATGGAATTATCAGAAGAGTAAAAATCATCTGATCCAATTCCTAGATTCCGTGGAGGAGAAGATAGGGTCTATGGACGTGGGTGGTGGTGGTGGTTACCTCTTTGAACGACACTTACAGCAGAGCTAAGGGCAGGATTCAAGTGGTTACCCCCAAACCTGTGCTCTTTTTCCCGTAGAACATTATGATTTTGTTGGTCTCAGATGGCCAGAGTAGAGGCCCATGGGTTGCTCTTCTGTTTGCTTTGGAAAGGGCTTTCTGCGAAGGAAGGTTGATAGGCCCCAGGAAGATTAGTTTCTCTCCATAGAGACTCAGCAGAAAAGGAAAGTGAGCAAGACCACCTGTATGGCAGGCAGGTAGGCAAACAAAACGTGGGTACTTAACGTGGCAAGGTAGCTGGGCTGAAAAGCTAAAAGCATAGCTCCAGGGGATAGTTCCTGTAGATAGGGTGCAGAGATCCCTCCAAAGAGGGAAGAACTTATGATTAGTCAAGCGGTGATTAAGAGCAGTTGATGCTTAACAGGAGTTATATAATACATTCTATTTTTTTTCCTAGAAAGGTCCACAATTCCATATTGCAAACCTTTAGGACCAGACATGTTTTGGAACCCAGCATATTTTGGATTTAAGGAAAAACATTACAGCATATTATTATATGCCCCCTAGTGGAGCCTGGGGTGATGCCTTGTAAAACACATTAATATTTTAGCAGCTAAGTATACATGGTCATATTAAATGGTATGTAAGGAATTTGAACAGTCTGTAGTCACCCCCAGTTTGGGTTTGTAGTCACATTAATTTATTTATATGGGGCCTTCAGAGATTTGTGGGTCTCAGAATTTCAGAAAAGAAGTTGTGAACCTGAGTTATATTTTATGTAATTTATTATAAACTGGCTGGATTTCTTATGATGAATGACATTATTAATATTTTCATTTGCATGCAAAAAACACAATAGTTTGCAATTCTAATCTGTTTCTTGCATTCTTGCTTTATAATACTGGTTCTCAAACCTATTGTGTATTAACATCATGTGAAGAGTTGGCTAAACATGTTCATTCCTGTATTCCACGCCCAGGAATCTACATTTTAAAACACATGTCCGACAGTGCTGTGGGAGGTTGAACTGGAACTTGTAAAGATCACCCTCTCCCCCCTGGCCGCAAAGCCCCTGAGTGCAATGTCAGAGCCCCGGAGCAAAAGGGTGTCTTGGAAAGATCTCCCCACTTGATGCAGTATATGTCACCTACGCAATGCCTGGAAGAGCTGGTCCAGACCTTGCTGGGCAGGTTATCCAAGCAGGGACCCAGGAGCCAGGAGCCTAAGGTGGCAGCCTGGTCTCAGGAAGAAAAAGAAGGGAACCAACAATCTATTCCTATTAGATACCTGATGCTTTTCAGATCCTGTCATTGGATAACTCCAACAGAGATATACAGGAGTGGGGTTATTCCATTCTGTGATGGCAACAGGAACAAAGAGATTGAGCAAATAACGTCACATAGCATGAAGGTGGGATTTGTGCAAGAGGATCGTCTGAGCGTGACCTGCTGCCTTTCCCTGTGACCCACTAATGAACCCTGTGTTCAAGGTTAGCCTGGTCCCCGGATGGGATAAAAATTGTGGGCTGGCTCCTTCTCAGGAGTGCCTGGAGATAAAACAAATCTCCTAGCAGATAATGGGCTGCAGGCACATTCCTTCCCCTTCCTCTAGGGATTGACTATGTATGTGTGCCTTATGGCACTCGGCCATCCCCAATGCTATATGTGTGCCCAGCAGGGAGGAGCAGGGTTCCTCGCTGTTGGGGATTGAATTGTGTCCCCCACAAAAGGCATGTACAGGTCCCAACCCCTGGTCCTGTGGGTGTGAACCCCTTTGTAAATAGGGCCTTTGAAGATGTTATTAGTTAAGGCACGCCCAAGCTGAATGAGAGTGGGCATTAATCTGATGCAGTTGAAGTCCTTATAAGCAAAGGAAATTGGACATGGAAAGAGAAGCCACAGGAGAAGCAAGAAGCTGGAAGTTGGGTGCATGGTTTGTTCAGTGACAGAATGCTCGCCTTCCATGTGGGACACCGGACCATGCGCCACCCCCAAAAAAGGTGGAAGTCGGTGGAATCCTGAAGAGAAAAGAGAAGATACCACCTCGTGAATTGCCATGTGGTGGAAAAGCTAAGGAGTCCCTGCTGGTGCGTCAGAAGATACTGACCCTGGGAGAAAGCAAGCCTTCTAGCTTCTGAAGCCATGAGCTAAACCATTGTGTGGAATTTGTTTTAGCAGCAGAGATACTAAAAAATTCACCTTTATCATAAGAGTGGGGTCCATATTGACCATCTCCCTACATTGGCTGCAGAGGAGACCCACTGGCCCCGTGGGATGGATGCCCACTAGTGAAGCCGATCTTTCTCTGTGTCTTCTCTATGTGGGTAAACATTGTTCTGTTTACACATTGTATTCTTTTATTGTGTCTTTCTTGGCAACCTCAACACCTGCACTGGAGTGCATCTTCATCTTCCAGGACTCCTCCTCTGGAGATGGTAATGGGCATCCTTCCCCTGACAGTACTCTAGTCTTTTGGGGTCCAATATCCCTATCCTTGCTTCCTCCCCTCTTCTATTCCCTTCTTCCAACTTCAAATACAGAGATTTGTGTTAGTCACACTCATTTGTACATTTTTATATATGGTCCTATTCTTACTAACTAATGAATTAATTTTCTTCTGTTACCTCCATCCTCATTTGCATTTCCCTCCCTCCCACATCACCCACTCTAGGGTGTTTGGTCAATGTCCTTAGGTCTGCCTGCGTCCCTGTGAAGTCTGTTGCGCTGTTCTAGCTTTGTATGAATTTCTAATAAATAAACAGGATTATGCTTAGCTCTTGGTTTAGTTCCTGTTGTTTTCATTCAATGCTCTTTTAGCTAACTATCCATGTTCTTTATTTACATTTAGGTTGTTGCTTCTAAGCACTGCATATAATCCCACACTGTGCATCCATCACATTTACTTATCCATTCTCCTGATGATGGGCCTCTACTTTGTCTCCAACTCTTCATCACTACAAATAAGATGAAAATCCTGCTGTGCTTAAAGGCCAACCTGTGACCGTTTTTCTGGGCCATGTCCTGGGGAGTGGGACTCCTGAATCATGGGGTCCCAAATTAAACTCCAGACTGACTGTACCCATTCCTTGCCAGTAATTGCATTTGCTTTTTCAAATTCTGTGTCCTTTATCTTGGATATATTTAGTAAATACTGATGGGGTATTAAAGCAATATGATGAGAATAACACTCAAGGTTGTCTCTTGGTAACAGTCTGGAACTTCTAATATGATCCTTTATAGCAGAGCCAGAACTAACTAGGCCCAGAGCTGAGTCTCTAGGTGGGGTCAGGCAGCTGTAGCTGACAAAGGGACATGTGCTTAAGGCAGTTTTCTCTATGAGCCCTCCAGGGACCCCTGCATCACTGAGGAGCTACCTTAGACCCCCTTTATGACACTCTCAGGCATGAGGCCTGAGAGTCTGTGTTTGTACAAGCACCCACCCTCCCCTTCTCCTCCCAGTGATAATGCCACACACCACAGCTTGAGAACCACGAGGTTGGGTCTCAATTTGGACAGAAATAATTTATGTGATAAGATAGATCAATAAGCCATTAACTTTCACCACCATCATTGTCATTATCAACACTATAATTATAATAGTATGAAAGTAACAATTAAAATTATTGAGCTGTCTCCTCCATGCCAGACACAGTGCTAACCACCTTTTATGCACATCGTCCTGTTTCATCCTCAGGAGAAACCTAAGCCTGAGTATTATCTCCATTTCATAGACGCAGTGCCCAAAGCCAGGGAAATAAAGGTCTCACATACACAGCTGGTGTGTGATGCCGTGAGACATACCAGGCTCCAGGGACCCTGGAAGCTGGCTCTCATCCCCTTGCATGCTTCCTTCTGGATCCCTCTGAGATGGAGATTTGTGGGCTTGAGGAGGTTTACTGGGAGTTCTCTGGTGTCAGCACCAGAGGCGGGGGAGGTGAAGGCAATAGCATTGTGCAGAGAGAGGAGTTGATATTTGAGGCAGGGGAAGCTCTGGGGCTGGATGCCCTTTGGAATTGCTCCAAAGGAGGCAAGAGAGCTGGTCTCCCTTCTTGGTTCATGGGGTGGGAGTAGCTTCGGGGTGGAGGTGCTTCCCGCTGCCAGGGAGAGTCACACTGCCATGCAATTTTGGCACGATCTACCCGAAGTTAGACCAGGTTCAGAACACGGTTTCCCTGAGACTGTCCTTACTTCAAACACTGGCTGCAAGTTTGGGGAGTCCCCAGGGCTACCCTTACTTACAGTTAACTGGCTATAGATTTAGTGGCTCTCCCTACACACTCTGGCTCCATAGTGCACTAGAACAACTCAAAGAGCTCGGGAAAGCACTATGTCTATGATTACAGTGTTATTATAGCCAAAAGGATACCAATAAGGAGCCACTCATAGGACAACGTCTGGAGGGATCTCAGAGGTGAGGTTTCCCATGCTCTCTCTCCATTGAGTCAGAATACATTCGCCCTCTCAGCATGTCAATACATATTACGAACCAGAGAAGCTCACCTGAGCTTTGGTGTTCAGAATTTTTCTCTATTGGGTTTCATTATGTTGAAATGATTGATGGAATCTGTGCCAAAATCTGTCCCTACAATGGTACATCTGGGGAACACAGGTTCAGAGCACAACAGAAATTTTCAGTGAATGATCCCTTATCCTTATTTATTTACACAGTAAAAATAATCCAGAGAGAGCAAAAAACAAACAAATAAGCAAAAAACCTCTTTGTTATTTACAAGGTACAAATTGTCCAAAAGAGCAGGGAAAAAGTCCGATCAAGGCAGGTCCCCTGGAGTGGCTGAAAACTTCTCCAGTTCAGGGTCGATAGATGCACCCCCCACTTCAAGACAGAGCAGAGAGGCCAGTCTACACAATTTGAGTGTGATTTTCATATATCTCCTGGGAAGAGATGCTGCCACTGAGAATTCCTGTTCTCAAAAGTATCTGATGTTGCCTGTTTCCAGTTTCTGGGTTAAGGTCTGCCTGGGCCTTTTCATTGGGTTTACGACCTCTCCCAGGTAGTTGAACTTAATTTCCAGCTCCTTCCCCTCTTGGAGGTCTGGGTTAAAGTCCCAACCTTCCAACACATGGCTGGTCTTTCTTGGGGGGAGCTTGGAATATCATCTCATTGCATAAATAATTGGGGTATTGTGATGTGAAGGCCCACCACAAACAATAAAGACCCTCTTATCACAGGACATTCCAAAGATTTAGAGATATCTCCAGGGATTAAAGGATAAAGGCTGGCCAAGTTCTTTATTAAAGATCAGTTGTACACTGCACAGTTTGGGCAGCTTTGGGTATCAGTGACCCAGTCCTGAAAGAGTCCCTGCACCATACCCATTGCAAATGCTTCTCATCGTATTGCTTAACATGGTGTCAATATTTACTAAGGAAATCCAAGACAGAGGATGCAAGCTCTGAAAGAGTAAAGGAAAATACCCTGATCCCAGGGTAGCAAGACAGAAGGCTCTTGATGGCCAAGCCTAGGGAGGAGGGAGTAGGATGGAGGGAAGGGTCTGGGAGACTGGGCAGGGCAAAGGAAGACCAGCCCCTCACAGATCTCAGGAAACTTGACTCAGGTCAAGCTTTCGGCATTTGTGACAATCTGGATTTTGCCCTGACATTTGTTATAAACCTACAAAAGTGACCAAGGTACAAGCTTTTCTTAAGCTCTCAGCTGTGAACACATCTGTTCTGGTTTGAAAGGAAGTATGCCCCCTAAGAAAAGCCATGTTTTAATATAAATCCCATTTCATAAAGGCAGAATACTCTCTATTCAATACTGTATGTTTGAAACTGTAATGAGATCATCTGCCTGGGTGATGTGATTTAGTCAAGAGTGGTTGTTAAATTGGATTAGGTGACGACATGTCTCTACCCATTTGGGGGGGTCTTGATTGGTTTATTGGAGTCCTATAAAAGAGGAAATATTTTGGAGAATTGGTTCAGAGAGAGCAGCACCACAAAGCAGAGAGTCCACCAACCAGTGACCTTTGGAGATAAAGAAGGATGACGCCTCCCGGGGAGCTTCTTGAAACCAGAAGCCAGGAGAGAAAGTTAGCAGATGACACCGTATTCGCCATGTGCCCTTCCAGCCAAGAGAGAAGCCCTGACTGTGTTCGCCATGTGCCTTCTCACTTGAGAGAGAAACCCTGAACTTCATCGACCTTCTTGAACCAAGGTATCTTTCCCTGGATGCCTTTGGTTGGTCACTTCTATAGACTTGTTTTAATTGGGACATTTTCTCAGCCTTAGAACTGTAAACTAGCAACTCATTAAATTCCCCTTGTTAAAAACCATTCCGTTTCTGGTATATTGCATTCCGGCAGCTAGCAAACTAAAACAACATCCTAGGTTCCTGGACACTAGAAGCATTACAGAAATGATAATTATTCTGAATGATTGTCTAGCTTAAAGCATGCATTGTTGAAAACAAAAATAAATGGAGGCCACACCAGCCTGTGCTGGGCCTAGAGGTGGAAATAGCACCTTTCCTCGGCAGTGTAGTGTCCTGGACAGGAGATAGAACTTAGGAGGAGGCAAACTCGGGATGCTTGAATGTCAGCTCTGTCGAGTGTTCCTGGGCAAGTTGCTTCCTCTTGCATGGTGAAGATAGAAATATCTGCCCTCCAGAGCAGGTGTGAGGACTGAGAACAAGGCAGCCAGTCCACATATATCTTTCTTTCCCCCTCTAACTCCTGGGGCCAGTGGCCTTCCACTGGGTCAAGCTGCCCATTCAATTATGTGGATGGAGCACGTTCTCAGATAAAACCAGTCTTTAAACTTTTTTAGTTTTTAGGATTATTCTCTCTTTCCATTTGGATTCCTAGTAATGCTTTACTATAAAGCTGAACAAAGTTTCTATGCCCTTTTGCTGAAGAGTTCACCTAACATGTCAAATGAGTTCACCCAAGACATTTGCAAGAATGAACTTATAAGAACACAGCCACATATAAAATAACCAAGCATTTTAGAAATTTTGTTACTGAACAATTTTCTTTTGTTTGCTGGTGGTGTTTCTTTTCCAAATCAAAAGAATTTCTTTGGGAAATTCTTTTTTATTCTTATTAGATGGGAGGTTTGGACAAAGATTTAGAAATGTATCCGGCCTAGTTAGGAAAGACAGGATAAATGTTTGAATCTTATGCTTTAATTACCGGCTTTCTAAACAATGTGTTGATTTTCTTGCATTTGCCAAAAGCAGCCACAGGGTTTTGTTGTTGCTGAATCATTACCAAAGCCAAAGCTAAAGATTTTGTCTCAGCAAGTGAAGAAATACACACCGAACCACTTTTTTAAAATAGATTTTATTTTTTAAAGAAGTTACAGATTTACAGAAAAAGTACACAGAAAATACAGTTCCCATATAACCCCTCATCCCCATAAATACAGTTTGCCATATTATTAACATTTTGCATTAGTGTGGTACTTTTGTTACAGTTGATGAATCATAATTATATTATTAACTAAAGTCCATAGTTTATGTTAGGGGTCACTCATTAGGTTGTGCAGTTCTATAGGTTTGTAAAAAAATTTTTTTGCGTAACATATATAAAATATAAAATTTCCCATTTTAACCACTTCAGCAGCACCCAACCGTGTTGATGCACTGAATAACAAAGGCACCGCTGTATTACCTCTTACTGACCACATGGGGGCGCTTTAAGCCTTTTCTCTCTAGTCTAGTTCAGCGGCTAATATTAAAGGAGCCTGTTCCAGGACCAGGACCACATTTTGACCAAATGGCTAACCCCTCTTTTGAGAGGACCAACAATTCTGGTGATTTGAGTTGGCCTTTGTTAGTGAAAATCACTGTCAGTTCAGAGTAATGTAGGAAAACAATGCAGACGTTACAAGATTCCCTTGTGGAAATTGCTTGTTTGCACCAGGCCATCTTTGCAGCTGAAGAAAGGAATTGAATTTGCAAACAAGCTTCAGACTGCTTATGTTCTGTTTCACAGGATCAGTAAACATAATTTGTTCCCAAGTTTGGAAAGGAAAGATGATATTTTAAAGGCGTCCTCAGGCTCTTTAAAAACTTTTTTTTTTCAAACTATTCAAATTTTCAAACACATATGAAGTAAGGAAAATAGTACAGTCAACCTGCTATATCATTGCTTATTTTCAATAATTATCAATAGCTGACAAGTCTTGTTTCAATCCTACCCTCCTTCAATGTTATTTGGAACCAAATCCCAGATATTTTATCATTTCATCTGAATACTTCCTTATGAGCCCCTAGAAGATAAGATAATCAAATTACTGTTATCATACTTAGCATTAATTCCTTAATATCATCAGATATCCAGCCAGTGTTCACAGTTCCTTGATTATCTTGTAAACTTTTAAATAATTTGCTTTAATCATGATCCAAATCTTGTGGTGTATTGATGTTTCTCTTGATCTCTTATGATTCATATGTTTTTCTTCTTGTTGAAGAAATGGAATCTTGTCCTGTAGGATTTCTCAGTCTTGATTTTGCTATTGACAATTGGTGTGGTGTTTGATATGCTTTCCTAGTTCCTATTTTCCTTCTAACTTGGGAATTTAGTACTAGAAGCTTGGTGAGACACACGTGATCTATATCCTTCTGTTTGTCTGTCTATCTGTCTATCCTATCTATCTATCTATCTATCTATCTATCTATCTATCTATCTATCTATCTATCTATCTATCTATCTATCTATCTATTTATCTGTCTAATCTGTACTTGTTTCTCTTATAAGATGTCAGCTCCTGTGATAATTGCTTAGACCCATTAATGGTAGTGATTGCAGAGTAGTGATATTCAAATTCTTTTTCTGTCCATTATCTGGAATACTTCTAGAAAGAGATTTCCCCTCCTCAGCTACTCAGATCCCTTAGGTTCAGATCATATAAGAAAGGCAGGATAAATGACTCTTACCCTTTACTTCCCAGTTTTTTGACCACTGTGTTGATCCCCTAGCCAAAAGTGACCTATAGGCTTCTGTTGGTGGTGCTGGTGTTGCATCATTATGAATTCACGGATTTAAACAGATTTGCTGTGTTTCAATCCATCATAGTTATTGTCCCCTCTTTGCTGAGTGGCCTATTCAAGTCTTCTTCTGAGTTCCTTTGTCATGGTCATAATAGTCACTGAGAGCTTTGTGGTTATTTGGCATGACCAGATGTTCCAGGTTCATCTTAGATTTTTCTTGCCTGAGCCCAAAAGGGCCACCTCTCCTGGTTCCTTTGTGAGAAATGGCATTTAAAAACTGCAAGCTGAGTGTCCCAGATGTTTTATGAACCGAAGCTGCTTTTCATCTCCTGTTAGTGATAAGGAGAAGGGGACTTGGCACCATCAACCCACTTGTGTATAGATCTGCTGGTGAGATTAACCAGCAGACTATCATTTTTGT
Source organism: Myrmecophaga tridactyla (assembly GCA_004026745.1). Classification (NCBI taxonomy): domain Eukaryota; kingdom Metazoa; phylum Chordata; class Mammalia; order Pilosa; family Myrmecophagidae; genus Myrmecophaga; species Myrmecophaga tridactyla. The sequence continues at coordinate 75,324 of PVIY010005240.1, forward strand.
ACACTAAAGGTAAAACTGTCCTCATGCCTTTTTCTCCATACAATTCAACCAATGATGACTGAGAAAGCACAGTTGGCAAGGGCCTAAGGACTGCTATGGTTTGCTGTGTCCAGGTCATTGGGGACCAACTCTATTGCCAGAGGTGGCTTGGCATAGTGGAAAGGGCAGGGTCATTGGGCTCACGGACAACTAAATCCAGGCCATGATGGGCCACTTGCTAGCCCTGTGCCATAGCCAAGTTATTTAAACTCTAGGAACCTCAGTCTATTAATCTTAGAATGGACTTAATAACACCCACCTTATAGTTTTTTTTTTTTAATGGGGAGTAAAAGAGATGATCTTCTCTAGCTTAATAAAGATAACTTGTCAAGAGCCTAGCACAGTACTTGATACACAGTAAATGTTAGTGTAAGCAGTTAATCTATGCTATTACATCATGGCCCAAAATAGTGAATTGTAGATGATCATTTTAATCATAGTTAGGTATGAACTGTTTTACTCCTAATTGAAAATCAAGCTGCATGCTGCTATGAAACAAACACACACAGTGGGTAGTCTGCACAAAGAAGCAGGAGAGCTCTGTTGCTAGTCTGATGGTTTCCATTAGATTAAGTCTAAAACATTTTCTGCCTTAGACAAATTTGTTAAGGTAAGTACTTTCCTACTTCTCATTTTCTAATAAATTGTTGATAAGTAGACAATAAATCTTCTACTTATGAAGGGGGAGAATGACTGTGATTTTGATGAAATGATAAGAATTAAACCTTTTATAAGGAAATTCAGTCTAGAAGTCCAAGTAGAGATAATACCATTTCATAAACATTAAGCTCAAAAGATTATCTCCAGGACCGGCCATGGTGGCTCAGCAGGCAGAGTTCTCGCCTGCCATGCTGGAGACCTGGGTTCGATTCCCGGTGCCTGCCCAGGCCAAAAAAAAGGTAAGGTTATCTCCAGATGGAAGAATGTCAGACTACTAGATCTCCAGGTCTTCAATATGACACCATCTTTGCTCCTGTTTGGTTATCTGGGAAGATAATTCTTCAACCTGGGTTTACCTCTCTAGGACGGCCCAGTGACAGTGATTCCTGACTATCAGACTATTGCCAAAGTTCTCTTCTCTTCTTTCTCACACTCATAAAAAATGTAACACCAGAATAGGGCTGGAACTATTGACCATGTAAATATGGAGTCAAGCACTCTCACGCCTTTTGGAAGAAAAACAAAGGTAACGAAGGAATATGTGAATCCACTTAGGGGTGTTCTCATATGTCATGTCATTAATATATAGCTAATATTTTCTGAAGCTCACTGTAACTGGTTGGAATTGGTTCCCTCAACTGCAGCCCTGTGTTCATTTATGTTTGCACACTTATTTCACCAGACTGTAATTCTTTGTTTAGTTGACTGAGTACAGAAACTGCTTATTTTATTTTATGTCACTTTCCTAGGATAGTGCCTGCAAGCTTAGAGATATTTCTTTAATGGTGGTTGCTAAAGGCTTTTAAGATTTCTTTAGAAATACCTTTTTTAAATAAAAGTAACATATTCAAGTTGTACAAGTTGGAAAATAGTGACAAAAAAATTTAAGCTATAATCTCATCACCCATACAACTGCAAGCATTCTCCTTTTTTAAATGCATAATGAAAATTTAAAAGGTATAGCTTACATACTTTCTACATTGTACTTTTCTAACATGATGTAACAAGCAGTTATTATGTTATTACATATTTATTATGATCATTATTTAAATAATTGCATTATTTTGGACATTTCGATTGTTTCCAGCTTTTCCAATGTAATAAATAGCACTATAATAAATATCTTAGTTCATAAATTTTTAAATAAATTTTGAATTATTTTTCTATAAAATATTTAAAGAGATGGAATTTCTTTAATAGAGGATATGATTTTTTTTGGATTGGAATATATATTGTCCAATTACTTGTAAAAATTTAATATCATCTTATAATCCCATCACACGTCTGTATGAATGTTGGTTTTGTCATAGCCTGGTAATTCTTGGATATTATTATTATTTTTTTAAGGTGCATAGCCCAGGAATCAAGCCCTGCATGGAAAGCGAGCATTCTACCACTGAGCCACCCATGCACCCTGGATGCTAAGTTTTTTTTAATAGTAATAATGGGAAAAATGGAATCATGCTTTTCAAATGTGTATTTATCTGATTATTGTTGAGGTTGAGAATTTTTTCGTATGCTTGGCTCTTAGCTGTGTTCAATTAAGTTATAGAATAAAGGATCTTGCTAGATAATATTCCTTATAAACAATAGCATGAATTTTTTTTAACTGCTTTATTCACATACCGTACAATCCATCCTAAGTGTACAATTAATGGTGCTTGGTATAATCACTTAAGTTATGCATTCACCACTAGTTAATATGAGAACATTCTTATTTCTTCTGAAGGAAAAAGTCCTATACCCTTATACTCCCCTATTGTTGACGTTTAGCTTTGGTATAGTGCCTTTGTTACAATTAATGAAAGAATATTACAACGTTACTGCTAATTCTAGAACTTAGTTTGCATTAATTGTGTTTTTTTTTCCATTTCCCACCCTATTATTAATACCTGGTAATAATGATGTACATTTGTTCTTGTTCATGTAAGAACTTTCTTATATTTCTACAATTAACCACAGGTATTGTCTGCTATAGATTTCACTATATTATACAGTCTCATTCTCTAGCTTTCCTTCTGATGATATACACAACCTTTGATTTTCCTTTTCAACTGTACTCACACTCAGCATTGTTAGTTACACTTAGAGTATTGTGCTACCATCACACAGTATTGTGGGAACATGCATTTTTCATATGAAATTTTACACACCCCAATTTCTAGAACAGATACAAGTACCACTGGTTTGGTTCACATGGGAGTGGTGGGGGGCATAAATCCTACTACACAACTTTTCCTCCGCCTACTGAGACTGCTCTACAAATCCCTAGGGCTCTGTGAAACCCAGTTTGTAAACCTCCCATTGGCCTCTGGCATGAACTTTATCCCCTTGGACCATATGCCTCCTGAATCCTTGCAGATGCGATTTAGTGATGCGTGGAGCCACAAGCTGCTGCCACCTAAGAAAGAGCAAACTTCTCTGAGTGCTGCCAAATCCCACCCACAGAATCCTTTGGAGGAGGTGGGCAAGACGTGGTGCTATGTAGGTGTCTGTGTGGTGGTTCTGGGAAGATTTCTGCTATGGCATCGTAACCCCTCTCTGCTAAGACAGATTTTATATCATTAAAGAGAACACCCAACATTTGTATCTAACATCATTCTTACAAAGTGAAACAATAAAGGGTGAAATACTCCTATCACATAAGGATCAGAGGGTCTCTTTAATTAGTTTCCTCTCAGGAATTTGTTTGCAGATCATTGCATGCTTAATAGAGGGAGAAATATATAATCAATGTGTTCCAGGCCACTGGTGTTTAAGTAGCAATCAGATACAAAAACAAAGCAGATCTGAAGTTATTCTGGCTTATGTGTTGGAGTTTTGAACTTCACATTTTATTAGCAATGAGCTAAAGTATGAAGCTGTGCTGTTCAACACCCTGGCTCTTGCCAATTCTAGCTGCCTTTCCAATCCAAACAGATTGCTGGTGTCGCCTATGGCAGTGCAGCTTCACTGCGTGCCTGTCTCCTGGGGATCTCGTTAAAAAAGCAGATTCAGATTCACACACTCCCTGGTGGGAATGTCTTCATGTCTTACAAACTCCCAGGAGAAGTACCAGCGGTGTGGTCTCCAAACCACACTTTGACTAGTGAGAGTCTAGGGAATCTTGGAAGAGATTGGTTATTTTCTCTCTTAGAACAAATTAGGATCATTCTTTCCCTACATAGGGAACAACATTCAAAAACAGAACCACCCTCAGTGTCCCCAGACATTGCCAAATGTCCCCTGAAAGGCAGAACCCCTCCCGGTTGAGAACCACAGTTCTAGACTGTGAAGGGCCTGGGGAGCAAACAGAAGAAACTTTTGTTAGAGAAGGGATTAAAGCAACATTTTTTGATGGCTTCTTCTCAACACCAACAAGCTCAGGGACTATGCACTTGGATCTCTGCTTCATTATTGTACATAAACCAACTCCTCTTGTAGTTATTAGAGAAAAAACAGGAGCCCAGCATGAGGGAGACTCCACGTCATGATCTTTCCTGCCACTTCCAAATAGTGTATGGGTGTGTCTCAGTGGTGTTGAACCCCAGTTGGAGGGGAATATAGGAAGTGTGGTAGTTTCTTCCTCTGCAGTGAAGCAAGACTCACCAGAAGTGTCTAGAATGGATGTGTTTGAGCCAGTCCCCAGGTTCACCTCTCCCCCAAACCTGAGACTTCCCATCGTAGAAACCTGGAGAAGAAGCATCACACCTTTGCCTCAGCCAAATGGCCCATTGGACCTTTCTATAAACAGAATGGTCATTCTACTTCTGAGTTTTAGAACTATCATTTTCTTCTTCTCTACAAAAATAATTACAGTTCAATGAGATTAGCATTAATATGGAAATGTGCAAGGCTCATGCTAGATATTTTTCACCAGTCTGTCCTTTGGCCTGTTTGATTACAAAAAGGAACAGATATTCTTTTAATAGAATGCCCATTGAACAGAGATATCATGATACATTAACAATAATCTTTACTATTAATAATAGTATATTCATAATAATCTTTGCCTTTCTTGACTTGTTAATGCTTATATAAGCCTTCTTAGGAGCCAGGGGCTATTCGAAGAGTTTAATCTATATTAACTCATTTTAACCTCACAACAATCTCCCCAAAATAGTTCTTACAAATGATGAAACTGAGATCATGAGATCTGAAGTCTTGCATATGCACATACAGTCAGGAAAAGGCCGGGCTGGGATTCCAATTTGGTAAAACTGGTTGCAAAGTCTCTTTTTAATAATACTGCCGTAACACAATCCAATTAGATGTCATTTCCTTATCTATAAAGATCACATGGTCCTAACAGACAGAGAGAATATGAAAAGAAGATGCAATAGTCTCTCAGTATCAAGGCCTTCATAACTATTAGGAAAAGACATTTACACTTGATCTTAGCCAAAAGGCTGAGAAGCGATGGGAAAAGACATTTAAATATCGTATGTAGGAAAGAAATGAAAAACCCAGTTAAATGGCATAATAGCATCATCAAGCGTAGCAGATTTTCATTGAGAAGAAATCAATTGGTTGTAAGTTGAATCTAAGGGGCATAGGCTCTGAGGACTGATTGGTTACCAGGCCTGTGACACCAACCCCTTTGTCATGCCATGAAGTCCCTGCTATCACCTGTACATGTGGCTGTTAGCATCTTGCTGGACATGTCCAGCTGCTAAGAGCCTCTACCATCTGAGAAAGTGCCTGCCAAACTTGTCTTCTAGTAATTAACTTCTTGGCTTTTCACCTCAAAAAGATTTAGAATAAGGTTAAAAGTTTTAAAAGAATCAAAACCATATTGTTAATATTTTTGTAATAAAAATCTGAATATGTTTAGTAAGGCTCAGTCTATTGGAATAACAGCCAGCCTTGTCAAATTAAAAAAGTGTGGTAGAGTAATTAATTTATTCTTGTGACTTCTAAGTTGAAATAAAAAATTCTGAGTTTGTGAATGATAGTGGATCATTTAAGAAAATCCTAAGTTCTTATTCATAAGTTTAATTTATTATATGAATCCCAAATTTATCTGTTATATAGGAAAATGTTTGCTCAGACAGTTGTATTACTTAAGAAGAAATCAACAATGAGAAATTTATAAATGCCATTTTACATGTTTGAAGGTTTTTAATGAAGTTTGTAAGACCAAACAATCCAAAGTCCTTTTAAAAGTGATTGCTGCAACTTTTTAGTCTTACATATAGAATAAGATTTATAAATTGAACTACAAGTTTAAGGAAGGACCAAATGTTTTGAATTTTTAAATACCAAACTACCAAAGTAAATCTCTGAATAATATTTTCAATACTTAGGCACTCTCCATGAAGACATTAAAAATACCCTCCCATAGTCCTACCCACCTCCCATCCCACAAATCTCCCTGACCACCCCTGGGCACTGAACCCGTGAAGGCTCAAGTATAAAGTCATTGAAGAAACACCAAAAAAGCTTTCCAGTGCAACTAATAGGAAGGTGGATGAATTTAGCAAAAAACAGAGACAACCTAGCTTCTTTCTCTAAATTAGGTGGTCTGAGTTTTCCATATGGAAGAAAGAAATCAAATGGAATATTTTGATGAATAATATATTTCAACACTTTTGCATTTCATACTCTGCTCTCTTCCTTCAGAAATATTTGGATGAGTTTCACCACTTAAAGATCAAAACAGATAAGCAACTCTTAGGAGCAATTATGAAGTCGACATATTTCACAATAGATTTTTTTAGTGCCGGTTGTAAATGCTTCTCAGCATATTTCCTAATTGCTTATGCAAACGGAGGCTTTCATCTCTGAAAATTTGAATTCTGAAGACATGGCTGAATCAATATATTGCCCATGAAAAATTCAGAGCAAGCCTTTCCATTCAGATTAGAAAGTAGTTGTTGTTGTATCAAATCGATTCGTATCTATTATATAGATTCTGGAAACACCGAATTGTAGAATTGGGTTTTATTAGCAAAAACAAACAAATGCATTCAATTAAAATTATGCAGTGTAATGAAAACATCAATAAATGAGTATTTCTTCAGTTGGAAAAATTTAATGTAATTATGATATTTTATACACGCATATAAACACATACCTATTTTCTCATTGAAATTGTAGAAGTTTCCATCTCTAATGTATGTGAGTTTGGATTCTTTTCTAGGATCAGGGCTGGCTCTTGGTCTTGCCCTCATAATGGGTGGGGGGTCGTGCATCAGGTGAGTGATGCTGCCCCATCCACACTTCAGAGTCTTCATCTCTAAGGGGAAGGGATTAGAGATGACCTTGGAAAAATGTCCCACCCATGCAAGGCATTGATCTGGAATTTAGAACCTGGCTGACAATGTACAAACAGTCCTGTTGGTGGTAAAAGTAGTGGGAAAATGGTAATGACTCTATTCATGACCATTTGCATGGCCCAGGTGGCTGCGTTTGCTCCTTAACCTTGGATAAGATGATGAACTTGGTTTCCACGCTGTAAAATGTAGGTGTTCATATCTTCCAATTAAGACTGCAAGAGGATTCTGTGGGAGGGAACGAAGCACTTAGCATGGTGCTTGACGCATTGCACAACATTCAGTACCGTGGCAATAATGAAGAGCCGACCCTAATCATTAGGCACACAGAATGAGGTCTGTGCTAAGCAAGACCGTGAGGTTAACCAAGCTGCTCTTTAGCAACTTCAAGGCTCTCCTTTCTAGAAATCTTTTCCCACTCATTATTGTCACCCTAATTCCAACTTTTCTTTAGACTCAATACCCAATATCTGGGGATCCATTTTTTCACTTTTCCCTCTCCCCACAGCTGGGGCAGAGAGTCTCTTGGCCAAAGTCATTGCTTCTTAAACTGCGGTCCACAGATCACCAGTGTGAAATAATCCACAGCACTTAGGAAATGCAGATTCTTAGGCATTGGCTAAGATTTGGTAGTGGAACAAGGTATTTGTTTTAATCTCAGCACTCCAAACTTTGAGATTCACTGTTCTAGGTATAAACAACTTTATCACTTTAAGTATACCAAAATTTAAAGGGATATATGGCTTTATGGCAAAAAAGTGAAGCTTAAATTCTGCATTTCAGGCATTAGGAGGGAAAGTAGGAGTGGCATTTGAAAACTGGGGATATTTATCTGACCTCTGGAAATTATACCCAGATTGTTATTCACTTTCTCCACTTACTTATAAAACTAGCCACACTAGACCAAATGATTTCTTGTATCCTCCCCCAACCCCCAAGCTATTTCTGAGGTTAGAGTGACCTCTTAAGAGATGAATTATTCAGGACTAACAAATCTTCCAGAAGGCATAATTCAAAAATATTTCATCATGGGTGGAGTGTGGAGAAATTACTAAACTAAATCCAAATTTTTAGCATGAGTGTGCTAAACTTTAAAATTTGGGACAATATAAAGGCATGTGATTGTATTCATGTAGTGTGGTGTGGGGTTGTGTGCAAGTGTGCCTGTGAGTGGTGAGTATGAATGTGTGCTCGTGTGTGTATGTGTGTGTGTGTGTTACGTTTTGACCTTTGCAGAAACAGCATTTCAGGTGATAGAATCCTCCTGTTCTCCCACATGCAGATTGTTTTCCTCCATATCCCTCAGACACTGCTGGCACTCTGAGCTGGGATCATATCTCTATGGCAGGGAGGGAGTTCATTGCAAATAAACATTGTCTGAAAGGCTGACAGATTCTGGGGAGGAACATTGGTTTGGGTTACTATTTACTAAAAGTTTCTGAGAAAACTATTTGGGAACATAAGATATGCTTAAAATGCTTCAGTTGGAATGAGTTGCAGGATGGGAGAGATGATTTGAGTGTGAAGTCTGTGAAAATGAAAGAGCGTATGTCTTTTTTTCTAGATGTTTTTGGGAAGCAACTCAGGCTCTGTCAGTAGCCTTTTCTTCCCTGGCCAAAGGCTGCTCACTCCTTTTTGCTTTGGCTTTCTTTTTTCTGAACCATGGTCCCCTCGCTCTGGGCATTGCTGGTCCAGGAGATACATGCCATTGTGATGATCCATGCACTTAGATGGAGATTTGCCAGGTGGAGTACATTGAACCGTTAAAACTCGGCTCTGGAGCCAGCAGAGGGAGCTTTCTATCCAAATTGGAATTTGCTCCTAATTTGCAGCGCAGATTCATATTCTCTTTCGCTTGAAAATTTTGGAGGGCTTTTCGACCAGTCTAGCTGAACTTGTAATAGTTGAAGCCTGGTTTTGTGCATCAAATAACATGTGTGATTTTTGTATTTGAGGCAAAGATGTAAGTTTTTCATGTGAACCTTCCATAAGGGAGAACAAGTATAACTCTCCTGCACATTGTCTTCATGTTAAGCTTCCAAGTCATCTTTCTGTCTCCTCCTTCTTCAAACACCATGGTGTGGGATTGAACTCTGTTGAACTTTGTTGTTCTTTATTCTTTCATTATAGAATGAGGTTGCTACAACAAGTGAACTCAGCGAAATAATGCAGCTCAGTGTGAAAGCCATCTGAGGAGGGTGGGTGCTGTTCCCGTGGCAGGACTGCAGCCTAGTGTTGTCTAGTATATTGAATTTATTACAGCTTCCAGCATATGACTCTGAGAGATGAACACATTTGTTGACTCAAAGGAAACAAAAATGAGATATCTGATGTGGCTTATACATAAGCCCTGCATCCTTGCATGAAACAACACTATTACAAATAGAATAAGCAATGTCCCACCTTACTTTGTTTTTATTCCATATGCAGAATTTGCATGTTTCATGTGATCATTCATTCAACAAATACTTTATTAGTTCTTACTGTGTGTCAGTTCCTGGGCTTCTTGTTGGAGATACAACCATGAGAGAAGCTTTGTCTTCACATGGCTTTCAAAGGAGGCTGGGCTGAATGCAACCCATTTGAACTTCTTGTATGTTCACCTCATTTCATTTCTGTGGGTCTAGCATTCTGAATCCACAGGTTGCCCTTTGATGCGGGAACCATCACGTGTTGTTCCATTTTGCTAGCTGCCAGAACGTAAAATACCAGAAACTGAAGGCTTTTAAAAAAGGAAATTTAATAAGTTGCAAGTTCACAGTTTATAGGCCATGGAAATGTCCCAATTAAAGCAAGTCTATAGAAATGTCCAAACTAAGGCATCCAGGGAAAGATACCTTGGTTCAAAAAGGCCAATGAAGTTCACGGTTTCTCTCTCAAGTGGAAGGGCACATGGTGAACACAGTCAGGGTTTCATTATCATCTGGAAGGGCACATGGTGTCATGTGCTAGCTTCTTCTCCTGGCTTCCTGTTTCATGTAGCTCCCTGGGGGGCACTTTCCTTCTACAGATCCAAAGGTCTCTAGCTGATGTTCTCTGTTTCTCATGGCTATGTCGTTCTTCTCTGCTCTCTCTGAATCTCTGGCTTTCTCCAAAATGTTTCCTCTTTCATAGGATTCCAGTAAACTCCCACCCAAATGGGTTACATCTCCAGGGAGATGATATAATTACAGTTTCAAACATACAATACTGAATAAGGATTAGAAGAAATGGCTGCCTTTACAAAATGGGATTGGTATTAAAACATGGCTTTTCTAGGGTACATACATCATTTCAAACTAACAGATGTGTAATTCAGCAAAGATTCCCAGCTCTCTGCCTTCTAAGCCCATGGGAGGTTTGCACTTCCTGGCCCTTTTGGTTGAAGTGGACAGCAGGAATAGTTCTGGCCAGGGGGCTGGGAGGGTGATATATTTCACTTCTAAGCTGGGGCATTCATTAGCAGTTCCAGACCCTCCAGACCAAACTGCTCAGCCTGGATCTCTAAGTGACTACAAGGAGCAGAGCTTCTTGTTGTCTCCCAAGTGCCGTGTGCTGTGAATGAAGAATATACTGCAGAGTGTTTTTTTTTTACCAGGATCCTACCGTTACTGATAACCCTTATATAGCACATAGTGGTTGTGCTAGCTTTCTTTGTGCTAACCATCAGGATAAATCCCTTTATATTTTCATTAGTTCAACAAATAGTTATTGACAAGTAGTTATCCTGCATATCAGGCATAGTTCACATAAACTCATAGTTCACTGAATTTATGTGAAAGAGGTAAGACAAACAAAACAATAATTACCTTCCAACTAAGACAAAACCCAAAAGCTCAGCAGCCTCTGCAGTTAATGGGGGTAATTATGGTAAATCCCAACATTTAATGCTATGTGGGTGATTTGTAAATGACAGTACCAGAAATCCCCAAATGCCATCCAATTGGATGATGCTTGAGAGAAACCTCATAAAACACTTGAGAAGGCCCAGCCTGTCTGAACATTTTAGGGACCATGGAAGCTCAAGACTGCCTTTCAGGTGGCTGGAACCCCCCGGCCTCCCATGAAGCCTCTGTGCCTATGGGAAATCAGAAGACATCATTCTGAGACCAAGGAAACGCCCTCCAATCACCTTCATCCTCCAACTTCTGCTTTTGCTCAGCTCCATCTAGCCCATTCCTTTGCTGCTTGGGCAGGGTGCTGGGGGTGAGCAGAAAATAAGAAAGAAGATAGTTTCAGAGGGAGTAAGAAGGGCCACCTGTGAGGAGAGTGGAATGGTCCTTTCCCCCCTTTCCCCTGGGAACAAAGGGGAGAATCAAGCTCACAGTTAATCATAACAATTTGGAATCACCTGCAGGTAGAATCCTAGTCCTCCACTGTCTAGTTTGGGCAGTCTTGAGCATGAGCCTCTATTTGTACCTCGTGCATGAGCCTCATGCACCTACCCTGCATGAGCCTCCATTTGATCCTCTAAAATGGGAGTAATTCCCATCTTAGGGTGTCACAGTGAAGATGTGAGGTAATAGGAAGAGGATCTGGCTACATGGAAGGCACTCATTGGCAGCCACTACTTTATGGCTTTTCTCCAAAGGGTAAGATCTGTTGACTTTTACTCACTAAGCTCTGGAAGGGGATAGGTAGGTGGGAGCTCATGTTGTGATCCCTCAAATAAGAAAGATGCGTATGTTTGCAAAATATTAGTCCTCTCTTCTCAGGTCACTATGGTTCTTTCTTGATGTAACTGCTTTCTACTGAACATCCACTTTTATATTTCATATGAAGAAGTCTCTTTATCTAAGGATAGATGTTTGCTTGAGTATAGATAGGATGAGACTTCAAATACCTTCATGAGGGAAATCCTACACACCAAGTTGTATTAGGTTGTATTTGGAATTCAATATTTAAGAATTAGTTCTAATAGTGATGGTTAGTTGATAATTTAGGGAATTATGCATCCAATATAAGTATTTAGATTCTTAAGGAATGATGTAAGCCTAGAAGTCATGAACTTGTGAATGCTTGTCTTTGCTGAATTCCACCAGTCATTGAATATCCTGAGGTAGCTTTTGCCCTTATCAAAAGACTCTTCTCAGCTCTTAAGCTTATTCTGTACAGGAGTCACCCTGGAATCTAAATCTCTAAGAAAGCAGGTCCCTGATGAGAGTTCATGGTCATTTTATACATGGAAACAACCCAACCATTTGCTTTTTCTTTTTTATAGGAGGGCTGCATAAGGAACTGTGGCAATGTGGGCACATTATACTATAAAAGACGTAATGCTTTTTAGAAAATGGTTTCTCGTTTTACATATGCAGTGAGACCACATATAGGTGTTGGCATTTGGTATTTTTACATGAATAATAAAAGATATTAAGTCAAGTCCGTGCTCTTTGCTACATTCTAATTGAGTATTGAACATTGTTGCTAAAATAGCTTTAAAAGAACAGAGGAAAAAATGAAAAAAAAAAACCAACAAAAAACCCTACCCACTTTCTGTCCAAGCACAGCCAGTTAACTTTCTAATATAAAAATGTAAATTCTTTTTCATTAGGCTACAAAACTATTTCAAGCAAATTAAAACCAAATGTGTTAAAAAAAACTGTGTGTTTTCAAACTCTTATGCCTCAATGGTCCACACTTTGGGGCTCTGGAGTAAAGAGCCACCAAGTCTTTCTCTTTCCTTAATGCCTTTAGGAGGGAATAAAATACATATCTGTTGTGAACATGCTTGTATTATTTTATTAAACACATGATGTATTAAAAGAGTGCTAAAAGTTTTGAACAGAACCATTCTAATGTTAGGTTAAAAATTACTAAAATAGTAAATACATGATCATTAAACTCCAAATACTTACTATACAAAATTTCCTTATAAGTGGATATTGATCTTTTTTTTTTCAATAGTCCCTGTATTCATTTCCCAGCTGCTAAAACAAATGACATACAATGAGTTGGTTTAACAACAGGACTTTGTTGGCTCATGGATTAGGAGGCTAGAAGGCGTGCTTCTGCCTGTGGTGAGTGCCTTTTGGCTGGCCAGTAATCTTGGGGTTCCTTGGCTTTTCAGTCACATAGCAAGGCACGTGCTAGTTGTCTTCTCCTTCCTCTTTCAGGTTCCCTTAATTCCATCTCCTGGCTGTTTTCTGTGGTTCTTTTTTCTCCTTTGCTTCAAAGGACATTAGCCATGAATCCCTGGACTAGATAAGTCCTGAAACCTAGAAGGCCCAACCTCTCTAGAACATCAGCTAGTTCCAACTCTCTACCCCTTATTGACAGCTTCTTCCAACACGAAAAAGTTAGAATGGCCATAGTCCAAATAACCCTAAAAAGTGGAAGAAAGATTAAAGGTGATGGTGGAGTTATACAGAGAAGGTAGGGTTTAACAAATGGGTATGATTGCGAAATCATTATATTGATGTTTCTTTTAGTCTCCAGTATCTTAGAGCAGCTAGAAGTAAAAACCCAAAATTGTGGAATTGTAACACATACCAAACTCTGAAATTGTTTTATAACTAATTGCACTGTGCTTTGAAATTTATTGCTTTTTTGTACATATGTTATTTTGCACACGAAAGAAAAAATGTTGATTGTGCTGATAAAAAAATATTTATTCTTTCTGGCCTCCAATGTTCTGGAGCAGCTAGAAGGAAAAATCTGAGATGATGGTATGGTAGCCCATGACAAACTCTGGGGTCTGTCCTGTAACTATTTGTTGATGAGTGCTTTGAAAACTATTGCTTTTTCTCTCTTTGTTTTGTATATATGCTATATCATACAATAAAATAAGTTTTTAAAAAAGGAAAATATGAAATTGGATTTATATAGAAATCTTAAATGCAACTCTGCTGCCTATAAAAAGCACAATTTATTTAGATTACTTTGAATTTTGTCCACAGAAATTGTGCCATTAGTTATCAAACAAAATGACTTTTAGAATAAAAAATGCCTACTACAAAATAAACAATGAAAAACTTATGCAAACAAATGAAAAAGGACATCAGCTACATTGGATTAAGGCCCACCTTCATTCAGTATGAGCAATCTTAACTGATAACATCTTCAAAGGTCCTATTTACAAATGGGTTTGTACCCACAGGGCCAGGGGTTGGGACCTGAACATGCCTTTTATGGGGTTCCCCAACAGTCCCTAAATTTGAATACTTCTGATTTCTTGAGGTCTGATGAGAAAGGATCTTTGAATCTGTGAATCTCTTAATCACCAATGCTAATGGAATTTAATCCTCTAAAATTGAAATTTCTCTTTTCAATCAATATGAACTCCTTTCATCCAAAAGGGATCTGTGGGAGAAGAAAAATCAATAAGAACATGAACAGAACAGTAAATAATCATGTAAAGAAACAGATCCTACAAATGCATACACATACTAAAACCATACTTCCATGAACATATCTACATGCACAGACACCTAATTTGTAAGACTAAGCTAAAAAAATTTACTTCCAAAATTGAGATACATGGTAATATTTTGGAGAGAGTATCTTTAGTTTCCTTGTGTATCATTTCTTGGGCCCTTCCGGCTCTCTTTGACAAGACAGAATTCAAAGAATCCTATCTTCTTGGCAAGCTAAGCTGCCATGGCAAATACAGGGCAATCAATAAGTGAGCAATTAGATGCCTTGCTATGAGCAAACAGGCCTGGCTGTACTCCAATGTCAGCCTTCCCTGTCTTCTATATTTATTGGAGTTTGCATTACCCCTGTTCACATTAGTCCTGATAAAGGCTAAACGAGGTGTCAAAGGATAGATTTGTTGAATACTTGGTGCTTGTTTTTCTCACAGTTAAAGCATCAGCTCTGATTAGGAAGAGTACTACATCTAGCAGGAAGCAGAGCTGGTGGTAGCATTTGGCTGGGGTGTTTCAAATGCACAGATGCGATCTCTGAACAATGGAAAATCAAATGAACTAAAGTTGGACCAAACCAGATGTAGAGCAGACACTTTCACATCTCAATCAAATGAGTTGTAAAAAAGGGGTCGTTCTGGTGGAGTAAAGGTATCCTAGAGTTATACATTTGATGGTTAATCAAAAAGTACTTACACTGCCCATGTACTGCATCATTCTGAGTTTAACATCTCCATTTCACTAAGATGAGGAAATCATCTCAACATAAGTGTTGTAATGGATGCAAAGAGTATGCAAGCTCTCATAGCCTTATCATGATAGGTCCAGGGTCTGGAGGATACTCACACCTCAAGCTCATATGTTTTGATTTATCATTTCACTCGGAGATAGTAAAATTCAAAGGAATTGATTCATATTAACCCCAAATTTGTAAATCAGAAAGACACTTTTTTCCAAGTGGAGTTCACATCACATCTCCATCTTGATGTGAATGTAACTTCAGAACCAACTTTATTTTCAAGAGATTCTTATTAAGTCTTCGGTCAGAACCAACATTTTGAGAAATCTTTCAAACAGCCTGCTCCATCTTAGAGTACAACTTTCCAGACAACTAACTGTGAGGGCCCAGCACAAATTCTGTCTCACTTGATCTGCAAAACCATTGATACAACTTTACCTGTCCTTTGATAGTGCCCCAAGAATAAACTCCCACATTTCTTTTGTTTGTCTCCTCTGCATTTGACTTTTTCAGTTCAATTTACTTTCATACTGTGTTAAAAATTCCACTGACAAAAAAGAAATTCCTGTTGACCAAATTCCACTGGTTCCAGAAGCATGTAATTTCCCCTATGGGGAATGGATTCTGGAGAGCTTCTGCCTCAGGGTAGTCTTCTTCAACTCCCAGACAAGGTTTTACTTCCACCTGGCATTTCATCAATGGTCTTGGAATCTTTTGCTCTTTGGATTTGCAGCCAGAGTGAAGAGAATACATGTTTGAATAATACAAAGGAGGATTATTATAAGGAAGTCATGGCATAACTCTATTTTGTAGTTGCTGCATTACTTTTAAATTGTTCTAAAAGGTTCTGAATGAGGAGCATTTAGGTTCTCTTAGAGCAGACCTCTACTGGAGAGGGTGAAAATATTCAAGCCTGAAGGACTTATAGTGAATGTGAGATCTAATTCCTACTCATCAGGAAGGAAGGAGAGAATGGGGACTGGTGGGAAGAAGAGGGCTCTCCTCTGAATGCTCAGGGGAGTGAAAATCATAAGCGAGTTGAATAGAATCCAACAGGTTGTGTGGGGTGGCGGTGGGAAATGGTAAACTAAACGTTCCTCTTTGTTTCTTTTTCTGATCTGGCAAAGGATCTTATCCATGAATAAGAAAAAACAGTTTAAGGTCTTCCCTGGATACAGCCATTTGTTGATAAAGATAAGCAGTAACATAATTACACTCACATCTATAATAATTGTATGATTCAGAGAAAGTGCTAAATGAGCTTAACGTAAATATTACTCAAGGTATTGCATGTATATTGTTTAACAAAACTATTTTGAGGAGATTATAATAATAAGAAACTGCCTTTTCCCCCATGCTTCTTTCTCCTAAAGAGAAAACCACTTTTGATCATCACTATTTTGGCACTTCTCTTATTTCTAAATAACATGTTTATTCTGATATTTCTTTATGTATCCCTTTTGACACTGTATATTGCTTTCCAATGTGTGATAGATGAGCTTTTAGACTTCTTAGTATACCTCTTTTTCCCACAATGTGTACATACACATTTATAATTTTATAATTTATAATTTATTAATTATAATTTTATATATTTATATAAAATACATGATTATATATTTATAATTTTGTAAATTAAGCTTTTAATTTTAGATCCTGGTAGGCTGTACTTGTGGTTGTGAAGAGAGATCCCATATACCCTGTTTTAGTTTGCTAGCTGCCAGAATGCAATATACCAGAGACAGATTTGTTTTTGAAAAGGGGTATTAAATAAGTCGCAAATTAATAGTTTCTAAGCCATAGAAATGTCCCAATTAAGGCAAGTTTATAGAAATGTCTGATCTAAGGCATCCAGGGAAAGATACCTTGATTCAAGAAGGTCGATGACATTCAAGGTTTCTCTCTCAAGTGGAAAGGCACATGGCAAACACGCTGAAGGTCCCTCTCTTGGTGGGAAGGGCACATGGCAAACATGGCACCATCTGCTAGCTTCCTCTCCAACTGCCTGGGAGGCATTTTCCTTCTTCATCTTCAAAAGTTGCTGGCTTGTGGACTCTGCTTTGTCATGCTATGGTGTTCTCTGCTCTCAGAATCTCCAGCTTTCTCCAAAATGTTTCCTCTTTCATAGGATTCCAGTAATCAAGACCTAGCTGGAATGGGTGGAACATGTCTCCACCTAATCCAGTTTAACAACCACTCTTGATTGACTCCTGATTGAGATTATCTCCAGGGAGATAATCTAATTAAAGTTTCAAACATACAATACTGAATAAGGATTAGAAGAAACGGCTGCCTTTACAAAATGTGATTAAGATTAAAAGCATGGCTTTTCTAGGCCACATACGTCCTTTCAAACTGGCACATTTCCTTTACCAGTTTCCTCTAAAAGTAACATTTTGCAAAACTATAGCACAATATCATAACCTGGTTATCAATACTGATATTGACTCACTCAAGAAACAGCAGTTCCACACCACAGGGATTCCTCTTGTTTATAGTTATAGCCACACCCACTTCCTTACCACCCTCACCCCTCCTTAACCCCTGACAACCATTAAGCTAGTCTCCATTTCTAAAATTTTGTCATTTTAGAAATGGAGATTGTCATGCAAATGGAATCATACAGTATGTAAACTTTTGGGTTGGCTTTTATCATTTAACATTCTTGTCTCCCAAGCTTTGGCTTGTAGCAATAGTTGTTCCTTGCTACAACTTGTAGCAATAGTTGCTTCCTTGCTTGAGAGCATTTCATGGTGTGGATGTTTGTTGAACTATCCACTCATTGAAGAATATCTGGGTTTCGTACAGTTTTTGGCTATTATGGATAAAACTGTCATAAACATTCATGTGCAGGTTTTTGCGTAAATACAAGTTTTAATTCTCTGGGAGTGCTATTATTGGGTTGTATGGTATGTTCGCTTTTTTAAAGAAACTTTTCCAGAGCAACTGCACCATTTTACACCCCCACCAGCAATGTATGAGTGATGTAGTTTTTCTGCATCTTTGCAGGCACTTGATGGTGTCACTATGTTCTATTTAAGCCATTCTGAAAAGTGTGTGGTGGTATTTTAATTTGCATTTCCCTAATTGCTGAAGATGTATATCCTCTTCAAAGAAATGTCTCTTCACATCTTTTGCCTAGATTCTAGTTGGATGGTTTGTTTTTATTGTTGAGTTCTCATGGTTCTTTAAATATTCAAGTCCTTTGTCAAATATGGGATTTGCAAATATTTTTTCCCACTATGCACCTTGTTTTTTTCATCCTCTTAAAAACTTTTACAGTTAAAGTTATAAATCTTGATGAACTCAAATTTATCTTTTTTTAAGTGGATTATACTAGTAGTGTCATATTTAAGAACTCTTTGACTAGCCCAGATCCTGAAGGTTTTATCCTATTTTTCCCAAAATTTTATAATTGTACATTTTACATTTAAGTCTGTGATTAATCTTCAGTTAATATTTGCATAAGGTGTGACACTTAGGTCAAAATTCATTGTTTTTTGCTTTCTAGGTTTTTTTTTTTTTGACTTGTGGGCATTCAAACGCTATGGCACCATTTATTTGAAAAGGTTACCTTTTCTCCCTTGAATTGCTTTTGCACATTTGCCAAAAATCAATTATGCATATTTGTGTGGATTTGTTTTTGGGTTCTATGTTCTATTTCATTGATCTATGTTTCTATCCCTCTATCAGCTTCACACAAACTTGATTACTATAGCAATATGAGTTATTTTGAAATCTGGAAGATTGATTCTTACCATTTTTTTTTCATTTTCTAAATTGCTTTAGATATTCTAGTTCCTTTGCCTTTCCATATAAATTTTAGAATAATGTTTTCAATATCTTACTTATAAAAATCTTACTGGGATTTTGATAAGAATTGGGTTAAGTCTGTATAGCAATTTGGGAGAATTGACATCTTTACTATATTGAGTCTTCCAATCAATGAATATTGTATGTCTCTCCATTTATTTAGATTTTTGAATTCCTTCATCAGCATCGTGTAGTTTTCAGTTTGTACAAGTCCTGCACATGTTTTGTTGAATTTGCACATAAGTAATTTTTTGTTTGATTGTAAAAGGTATTGTATTTTTAATTTCAGTGACAATGTGCTCATTGCTAATATAAACACGACTGATTTTTTTTTTTTTTCATGTTTATCTTGTATCCTGTGACCTTGCTAAATGCACTTATTAGTTCTAGGAGGGTTTTTCTTTTTTTTGGTAGATTTCTCGGGACTTTCTATGTAAATAATTAATTATGTTATCAGCAAATAGAATTCTATTTAGAATTCTGTTTAGAATTCTAGTACTAAGTTGAATAAGAGAGGCAAGAGATAATGTTTTTGCTTGTTCTCAATCTTAGGAGTAGTCAGTCTTTCACCACTAAGTAAAATTTAGCTGTAGGTTTTGTAGATGCTCTTTATCAAGTTGACAAGTTCTATTTCTATTTTTCTAAGAGTTTTTATTATGAATAGGTGTTGGATTTTGTTAAAAGCCTTTTCTGCATTGATTGATATGATCATGTGATTTTTCTTCTTTAGCATGCCAATATGGTGTATCACATTTATTGATTTTTGAATATCAAATTAACCTTTCATTCCTGAAATAACTTCCATTTAGTCATATGTATAATTCTTTTTGTATATTGCTGAATTCTATTTCTTAATATTTTATTAAGGATTTTTTTCACTTAAATTCATGCGGGATATTCATCTGCAGTTTTCTTTTCTTTTTTCTTTTGGTACAGTCTTGTCTGGATTGGTATCAGGCAAATACTAACTTCATAAAATAAATTGGGAAGTTCTCACTCCTCTTCTATTTTCTGGAATTGTGTAGGGTTGTTGTTAATTCTTCCTTAAATGTTTGGTAGAATTCTCCAGTAAAGCTATCTGAGACTGATCATTTATTTTGGAAAAGTTTTTTTTTTTTTAACATTTTTAAAAAATCAATAAAACCAATCAACATACAGCACGAACATTCTTAACTTATGAACATTCCATACTTTGTGTGCAATCAATGGCTCACAATTTCATCACATAGTTGTATATTCATCACCATGATATTTCTCAGAACATTTATATCACTCCAGCAAAAGAAATAAAAAGAAAAAAGAGAAAACTCATACATACCATACCCCTTATCCCTTCCTCTTATTGACCACTAGTATTTCCTTCAACACAATTTATTTTAACGTTTGTTCCCCCTATTATTTATTTATTTTTAATCCATATTTTTTACACATCTGCCCATAGCATAGATAAAAGGAGCATCAGAACAAGGTTTTCACAATCACACAGTCACTTTGTGAAAGCTAATTAATTATACAATAATCTTAAAGAAACATGGCTACTGGAACACAGATCTACAGTTTCAAGCACTCCCCTCTATATAATGTATAAGAACAATCTCCAGAATAACCTCTTGACTCTATTTGAAATCTTTCAGCCACTGACACTTTATTTTGTCTCATTTCTCTCTTCCTCCTTTCAGTCGAGAAGGTTACCTCAATCCCTTGATGCTGAGTCCCAGCTTATTCTAGGATTTCTGTCTCATGTTACCAGGGAGGTTTACACCCCTGGGAGTCATGTCCCACATAGAGAGGGGGAGGGCAGTGAGTATGCTTGCCGTGTGGGCTGAAAGATAGGCCATATCTGAGCAATAAAAGAGGTTCTCTGGGGTGACTCTTAGGCCCAATTTTAAGTAGGCTTAACCTATCCTTTGTGGGGATAAATTTCATATGAAAAAAA